>PPNK03000022.1:0-129868 GCA_003708145.3 Phaffomyces orbus
TGAATGTTGTTCATTGAAATAATTTGGGAAAACAAACCATTTCTCATACTTATACCAGCTCTGTATGTTTCAATATCCATACCACCATTTAGAATATTTCTTGCTTCTTTGATTAATTCACCAGCTAATATAGTATATTTATTATCAGTATTGAAACAATCAATAAAATTCAAGTCAATTGCGTGTATCATCACATCTATCTTGGATTTACATATAATTATATTTTCAAAATCAATATCTTCTTTGATTTTAATGATGACCATTTGGTCATGATTTGATAAAATAGCTAACGAGGTGTTACATGATAACAGCTGTTTCAAAATTTGGTCCAGGAGATTCTTACCAACGTTTGCCAGTTTTTGAAAGACATCAATTAAACCTAAAGTTTTATTATTTTTGATTAAAATCTCATTGAGATCTTTATCTTCTTCACTAATATCGTTTAAAAAATTCAACATCAGACCTAGGTCCCTCGATATATTTTGACCTAACTTTTCGATATCAAAATTTTCTTTAACAAAAAACAAAGCCAATGCTATCGGCAGGTTTATTGGTGATTTTTTGAATTCGATGGGAGCCACGCTCACAGATACTGAATCATCACCTTCTTTTAAATCCAAATCTATGGTTGAATCAGGGAATATAACCTTTTTATTTAAAATTTTATCTTCACCAGTGGTGGTTGATCTACCTATTGCTCGCAAATTTGAACTTCCAACAGCATTTATTGACTTTTCACTATGAGATGTAAGTTTTGCAACCCAACTAGGTCGCTCATCTCTGAATTTTATGTGGTTAACCAGGTTTTGAAGCTCATATGAAATTTGATTAGCAATTGTCGCCTCATTGGGTAATTTTGATTGATCAATGGAACTATAAGCGTTGGCATCATTGAATTTATAAACTGTTGGTGGTTTATCTAAATTAATTATATTGGTTAATTCATTCTTTAATTTTAAGTGAAAAAAATTATCAGAATTATAACTAAAATTAAAGCTATCTCTCAGAAGGTAGTCTGCACCTCCATATCTGATATATGACTTGAATTCCACAATGAAATTATAGTAAACACTGTAAATTAGCTCATCCAACTTTTTTGCATCATATTTGGATGCATCACTTTTGATACCAACTTTTATATTTTTTGGATTAGACTTTTGTACGCTATATTCCTCTCCTTTTGTTATTTGATTTAGCAAATCTTGAATCATTGAATTTTGTTGAATAGGTGCAACTCTTTTGTTTGTGTGAAATTGCAAATAGATTATTTTTTGAATGAATTTTAGAGCAATAGACCAATTTTGAGAACTAGTCAAAGTATCTGTATCGACTTTAAAACCGAGATCTCTCATAATTTCAATTTTTCTACCTTCTTCTAAAGTTTCTAATAAGAGAATACTTTGTAGTGTTATATCGTCGTTGGTATGAACGTTTATGAAACCGTTAGCATTTTTAATGAGGATTTCTATATCTTTTGTGTATTCCATAGAAATCTCACTGAATTTTAAGTTGATTGATTTTAACTGATTTTCTAATTCTTGGTAGTATGCAACCACTGAATTTTTCGAAGTGTAAGGGTCAAACTGTTGATAATCAGAACTACCACCTTGCAGAATCATTTCAAGCTTATCTTTTTTAGCTGTATCTGATAACACTTTCATTGCCTTGTCAGCTATTTTCTTGAATGGTTTATATTTCTCTTGTTTTCCTTTTTTAAATTCTTCAGCTAAGGTCATAAATGAATTGAAATTTGAGTTATACTCCTCTTTGGGATCAACAATTGAAATCAAATGAATAAGATTCTGAACTGAAACCAGCAATTCGTTGTTAACCATGATAGTATTAATATCTTTTAATGAAATATGAAATATCTTTTGATTATGTTTCTACTTCTCCTTTTTTTGTGTCAAAATAATTGGTAGGGACAGTATATGTCTGTTTTGACAGGTGTGTTATTTAGACTCACATGTTATCTTACAAATACTTAATAACAGTCTCTTTATTAACAAATTTAGTACTACACATATTCAAGACCAAGTCATCCCAATGTTGCTTTAAAAGTGTCATTAATGAAATAAGTTAATATATTTATGAGTATTTTGATTTGCTCTTTCAACCTCTTTATTAATCAAATGCAAACTGTACTGTGACATATGGATTGGAGCTTTGGTTGTTTTTGATGTTAGTAAAAGCTAGTGTTTTGTTCAATAGACCATTATATTTATGGAACTAGAAAAGAATCTATTACAAACAAAGCAGATCTCATTTCAACTCAAACAGTCCCTTTCTTTATTACCGAAGAGTTTTTGAGAAAACGAAGACCAAAACTGCTACAATAACATAGTCTCAAGTTCATTTAGTAGTTATCAACTCTCTAAGTGGAGAATTAATTTCTAAATGAGTTCAATTGCCAGTAAGTATAATTACTTCTCGCTTCTGTTAAACTGGTTACGAAACTAAAAATTCTTTACAAGTAAGTATAAGTCATTAATATTTTGAATTTGCTAATATGCTCTCGATTTATTTTATAACTTTATCTTTTGATAAATGATAACTTAAGCCTCTGATTTGAGTTTTGGCTTTAAGTTGTATTTTTCATCTTTTTTGTTTATTACTGTCAAAGGAAATTATTGTTAATTAAATTGCATTGAAGTTTTTTCAACAAATTGGAGGGATATGTCTAAAAGTAAAAGAATTTAGTGACGCTTGATTGTAGTAAACAAAATAACGGTAAATATTAATATTATCTGATTTATGTTTCGATTCAATATAATATTTTATTTATTGGAAAAGTATTGGTTTTCTATAACATTACATCAACAGCTAACAGCATTCGTTGATTTTCCTTAGAAATTAGTTTCAGCGTAAACACCATTTTCATCAATATCTTTGCAGCAGATGGTAAAACTTCAACTTGAGTATCTGTCAAATCGTACCTTTCACCATCAATTGAAAACAAACCACCTTTAAACTTAGGCTTGATAGAATAAATACTTTGGAATGTTGAACTTCTGGAGCTGTGACATGTTTACCTGAATCTAAACATAATAAAATCGGTGTCTGTCTGGTTAAACTAGTTCTTGCATCCATCAACACCAAATCACAAAATCCATCATTTAGTAATGCAGCAGGAAAGAATTGAACACCTTTGGAAATGTATGGCATGGTACCTGTATAGAAAACCCCTATGTTATCTGCAAGATCTTAGTCAATTTTCTCCCAACCATTAGGAATTGAATCATTATCGAAATTTCCATGATTCAAGTATTTCAACTGGAAATTATCTTCTGTTATTTTTTTCAACTTATAAACTTCATCTTTGTTTGAATGTTCTTGATAATGTGTTCTTAGTTCATCTTTAGATTTAGCTGCATATTTAATGAATATCTCACAGGGGTATTTAGCTCTTGAAAACACTTTATAAGCTACACCGATATCAAATCTAATAGCACCTAAAAATCTTAAAAATTCAGTACCGATATCAGAATCAGCAATAACACCTAAAGTTTGACTTAAGAATGAAAGCGTGGTGATCTCTCTTGTGTCACTGCCATCAGATCAATGTTAACTTCTTGAGCTTTATATTTTTCCAATGTTGCGAATGATGGATCTCCAGTACCTAAACAAGATTCAGACATGGCATTACCTGATCCACAAGGAATCTGAAAAATACTTATCTTATTGAATGCATCTGCTTTATATTGTCTTAGATAAACCCATTTATGACATCATATGGGACACCATCTCCACATCCACATACGATACAATCGTATTTATTGATATCTAAATCTCTGGCAATATATGTTGCATGTTTTGGATACTCTGTCCTTTTTATCTCTAGTTTAACACCAGCTGCTGTTAAGATGGGTACTGCCTTTTTGATATACATTTTCATGGCTTTACTTTTCCCACCATTTGGATTGATTAATACCAACATCGACTTATTCGGTGTCGTGTCCCTATAACTGCTCTTATAAATACCCTCCACTATATCTTCATGGCCAAATCATCAATCTCTAATACGAGCGAAGTGGGTACTAGATGAGAGTTCTTTCATTTAGCAAAGACTACTTCCACTATAGGAGTTAAAGATTCTTCATGACCTTCATCAACGTATCTGGCACTGAGGACATCTGGAAACGGGATGCTGAGGGAGTCTGTGAAGTTCCTGCAGTTTGGCAACAGATGCAACTGACTAAAGAGGCGTTTTCATGTTGATAGAAGTTAACGGCATTAGCTTGATCTTTGACTAAGATACCAGTGTCACTTAAAACGGCTCTTGCGGGCCTGGAGTTTCTGATTAGCTGATTAGAAGAGCTGTCCAAGTCCATCGCGGAGTGGTCTATTGATCTATGGATAGCCTTCATTCTCTGTGGATCTGGTGGAGTTGATTTAGTGTGAATTAAAGAAAGAGACAGAAAAGAGAAAAGAGATCTCTGCAGATTAGTCATGAGCCATCAAAATAACGTCCCCCACAAAGATGCAATTGATTCTTCCTAGGGGACTATAAACTCTTAGTGGATCTGCCTAACAAGTATCATGTCACAGTTGTCTAGACACGTCTGGCAGCTGGTGTCCTCCAAGCTTCTCTACCCAAATTGGCACAGTGCTCCACGATACGAGACTCAACTTACCAATCACATTGAATAAGAACGAGGCAATCAGACAGAGATCCCTGACGGAGAGAAATGTTAAAAGGGTCTCTAAAGGCGTTTATCTCAACTTTCTGAAACAACTGTACCCGGTGGACGACATTGTCAACTTCAGATCACTCTTCACTGCTTATAAAGACTTACCAGCTCCACAACCTTTACACATCAATTCACAACATTTGGAACACATGATCTCTCAGTACATGAAAGTGTCAGCAAATGAGTCCACTACTCACATTGCTAAGAACTTCTGCGTTTTAATCAACGATATGAGAGAATCTAAACTGACCGTATCATGGAAAGAGGAAAATGCATCGATATTCTTAAGTCTGAGTCATTTTCAAGAAACAAAACTATCAAATTGCCAGATATTTCCAAACTACAAGATCAAGAATGAACACTTCCAATCACGTTGACGTTTCCACAATGAACATTTTCTTAAAGAAAGCCATAACTGATCAGAATGAGGAATTATTATCAATTCTTATGAAAGATTTTCTGCTATTTAACGTCAAACCAAATAGAATACTGTTAAGTTTTCAAATCAGTTAGAATTGAATTCTTCAGTTCAATTGGGTAATTTAGTGAGGTTTGACAATGTAATAATAAGATGGCCTTCTAAAAATTCTTCAAATATACCACTGGTTCAACAAGAGCTGAACTCATTATTAAGCGGAAATGCCAATGAGAATAGTAATGGAATATTTAATACATTTGTGAAGATTTCCAAAAATCAATACAGTGCACCATGCCCATATTCAGGACTCAATGGTGAAAACGTTACAGTTAATGGCAGATCAAGGTATTATTATCGACATTGTGATGATTAATATTTGTCTTGCTTCTTTAATCAAAAACAATGAGAAGGAAATGGTTTTCAAGATAATTGATAAATTAAAAGAATTCCTCAACCCATCAAATCATCCATTTTTAGTTGATTTCAAAACTGATTTGAAATTTAATTTGAAACATTCAAGCAGAAAATATATCAACAAATTAATCTCTTTAGATTCATTAAATTTACAATCTGGCACTCGGTTAGTCTTCCCACTGGCTCCAATCTATGAGACTTATCACCACTTGATCCATTATTATCTAGATTTATCAAAATTTGATCCTATTATTCTACCAAAATTGTTGAATCAATTGAAGTCTCAAAACATTAGAATCCCAAATAACGTTTTCTTCAAGATATTTATGAAGTTTTAAAATCGAATAAGTTGAAAGATTCAAACTTTGGTGATTTTTTACAACTTTACAAATCACGAATTAATGGGTTTGTTAAATATGATAGTAAGATGTTTGAAATGATTATTCAATCTGCTGCAAGACAAGAAGGCATTTCCAGATCAGAATTAGAAGAGAGTTATAATTTACAATCAACTTTCAAGATATGACAGAGTTTCTTTGAGCAATAACATGAGACCATGGAGTGCTACTGATATCAATGCTTTATGTGGTGATTATATAAAAGACATCGATGTGTGATCTTTTTATTTATTTATTTATTTATTTATTTATTTATTTATTTATTTATTTATTAACTTATATATGAATTATTTATCTATTTATTCTTCTCAATACACATTGCAATAAACCATTGACTACTTTCTAGTGTCTAGTGTCTAGTGTCTAGTGTCTAGTGTCTAGTGTCTAGTGTCTAGTATCGTAGTACATGTATCACCATCTAGCGTACATTTCCGGCCGTTCCTATTCTTACGCACTATTTAAAAAATTCAGAGTATAAAAGGGAAGAAAAATCCGTGTTTTTTTATTTTCTTTTCATCTTCTTTCCTTTCTTTATCCTTATGCACGGGAAATACGCATATCAGTGAGGATTCGTCCGAGATTGTGTTTTTGCTGGTTGAAAACTTTAACCACGACCTCTCCTTTTAGTTGATTCTTGAAATCTGACTATCAGGGAATTTTTGGAATCTTTTTTTTGTTCTTCAGTGAGGAATCAAATCGTTGAATTAAATAATCGTTTAATTTATCTCTTTTTTTTTTCAAATTTGACTATCGTGAGGTCATGATAACAGTTTGAATAATTAGAATTGAAAGATTGAGATTATGGTTCATTGAAGAGATGGATATAAAGAACTTACATCTTCTCCATTAAGCCACTCAAAATACAATAAAACTCAATCAATTCAGTGATCTGTAGATACTAATAAAGCTTTACACTATCAGTTGCAATAATGTTCAACAATAAGCTCAAAAACATTCTATTTCTACTCTTTCTGATATCTTTTAAAGCTCATCGACTTCGTTTTTGGTTCAGCCACCTGGGTGAAAAATTTCAACGAGGATTTATAGAAAGATTTGGAGTTGAACGAGTGCAAAACCAACAGAATTCTCTAAAATCATCTTAAAATGTTCAAAAAGTGAGTCTAAAACACATCAATCCAGTCAATTCATATACATAGTCCACTAACAAGTGATACCAGATTCACTAAAGAAGATGTTCATACAAGATCCAACGTCAAATCTTCAGTTCAAAGAAATTTAAAAACAAAATTTGTTTCACAGTTTGAACCATTAGAATCAGTAATTGACAATATCGTGCCCAAAAAATCACAAGTTGAATTGTTGAAATGTGAAGATAAAATACAAATATACATAGCTGATGGGCAAATTGTATTTTTCCAACAATTTGATGAATTAATTCCATCCTTAAGATTTGTTCATAAATATCCAAGTGCTTTCCCTTCTGTTAAAGTCGATAGAGGTGCCATCAAATTCGTTCTTTCAGGTGCTAACATCATGTGTCCTGGTCTAACATCACCAGGTGCCGAACTACCAGATGCACCAGGTTTACCAGTTGATACTATTGTTGCTATTTACGCTGAAGGTAAAGAACATGCTTTAGCTGTTGGTAAATTAGTTATGAGTACAGAAGATATCAAATCTGTTAATAAAGGTATCGGTATCGAACTTTTCCATTATTTAGGGGATGGTTTATGGAATTTCAATGTTGAATTATAAATCTTACGAATTATACATGATATTAAATTAATGATAAAAAAATAAATAATTAATTGCTATTCTGATTATAAACAGGGGGATTGTATTGGTTCAATGTGTAAGACTTGACCTTGTTCGAATTGAAATGATGATATTAATGAGATATCATTGTTTATAATTTCTTTAAATTCACCAATAAAGTACGAAATTTGAAAGTCTAAGATATTCATTTTGAATAATCTTGAAATTAAACCTCTTAATCTTATGAGTTCTAATGTTGTCAAAATTTCAACTTCAATGACTTTAGATTCTTTTTGTAATTTAAACGTCATTAGTTTCGAATCAATATTATTTTGAAGTCTTTTGATATTCTTTATATCTTTATTATATTTGTCACATAATATTTGTAGTTTAATTTGATCATAAACAATTTCACCATCTCTTAATCTAGATAAAAAATACAGTTCTGCATTTTTGCGTTCCTGTAGGGTTATTTTCACTCCATTAAGTGCTGAGAGGTTGGGTATCATTGCAATTATAAAATATTCTGTTTCTTCTAGTGTTTGACCATCAAATAATGGATTTCCATTGATTCTTAAATCTTTCAAATTCGGGAATGATTTATCTATCGACTCAATTTCTTCCCATGATGAAATTTCATTTCTTCGTATGTCTAATGTGTGTATTTTCATGAACGGTTGTTTTTGTGATTTTTTGAGTGTTATTAGATTATCAGAAATGTTTAAACTCGTTATCGTATTATTAAGCAGTATTGATTCAGGTATTGAGGTTAGTTCGTTCATTGAAAGATCTAAATGATTGAGATTTTTGAATTGCTTTAGGTCAATTGAGAACTGTGTTAATGAATTGTCTTGAAGGTACAATGATTGTAAATTTGGAAAAATTGAACTCATAGATTGTAATAGTTCATCTGATGGTGTTGTCATTGTCATATTCAACGTTATTAAAGATTCAATAACTTCAGTAGAGCTAATTTTGAGAATTTTGTTGCCTGTAAGGTTCAATTTCTTTAAGTTCAAACATCTAATAATGGACAGAATATCAGACATGTCAATAAATAAGTTGAATGAAAGATCTAATGTTTCTAAATTTTTCAATTGAATCTTGATTAAATCAGCTTGTGAAGTGTCTAACGCGCCATAAATACATTTCCTACTCAATGATATACTCCTCAATGAGTTAAAATCACTTTGTAATCTTTGTAATTTATCAAACCCATAACTTTCAACCACTTTAATTCCAATCTTGATTTCCTTTTCCTGTGTAAATGTACCATAAGTTTCAACAAGCGCATCATAGAATCCTTTCATTAGATCATACTGCTTACTTGACTTCAAAAATGATCCTGATGATCTCCCATTTTTGGTGGTGAAATAGCTTACACCTTTATATGTCCCATTATGTTTACCTTTATCTATGTTATCCCATTCAACTCCATAAGCGATTTGACCTTCCCATGCTGGAATTTCACCAATGAATCTCACAGTGCAGAGTTCACCATCATATGAGAGTCTGTCCTTGATCGAGAGATGTACCATCTTTTGCTCAAAGTGCTCCAACTAGTACATTATTATTATAAAGAGGAGATGAGGTTTTTACTCCGATTTACTTACAAAAAAAAATTGTTTAAAATAATTTACAAGTAATATTCATTTCAATTATTCCATTTCTTCATCTTCTTGCTTGTCTAAAGAGGCGAATAAGTTATCAAGATCGAATTCTTTGGACCACTGAGAAACAATTGTAGTTTGTTCCACGGAAGGAGCAGAACCAGAACCAGCACCTTTTATGACATGGGAAGATGAAGCTTGTTTGGAAGATTTAGGCAATGTATAACCAACAATCTTACCATCTCTCCAATCGGAAATAACTCTGAACGCAGCACTTCTAATGTCTGGAACACCACCTTTACCCAATCTACCTCTAGTTCTAGCAATATGGATCAATAATAGTCTGACGTATTCGTTGATGTCAGAATCTGGTAAAGCTGGAACTTCATACAATTTCTTGAAACTTTCAATCATATCTGGAGATTTAGATAATCTTCTCAACAGTAAGGCAACAGCAGCTGATGGATCAGACATTTGTTTCAATGGAATGGCATTTAATAACGTTAACTGTGATTCTTGATCAACTCTTGACACTTTCTTTTTACTGCTTTCTTGTGGGAAGATGATACCTGGAGAATCTAAGATTTTCAATTTATTATCAACTTTAACTTCTCTCAATGATGTGGTGACACCAGCTTGATTCCCAACAGGACAAGCTTTTGAGGAACCACCATGTCTTGAAGTTAATGCATTAATGATTGATGATTTACCCACATTTGGATAACCAATCACACCAACGATGATTGATCTTTTGAAGTTTGATTTAGCAGCATATGATTTTAAAGCAGTTAATAAGTTATTAGCAGTGGCCTTTTGAGTTAAAGTTTTATTGAATGAAGTTGAATTTGTTGAACCTGGTGCAGCTCTCAATGGGATTGTAGGGAAACTTGATTTTAAAAAATCTAACCATTGTTCTAATACTTTATTTGGAATTAAATCAACTTTATTTAGAATAAATATAAGTCTTTTACCTTGACTTTGTAAAACTGCTTCTTCAACTTTTTTAGATCTAGTACCTTCTGGATCTCTTGAATCTAAAACGTATAATACAACATCTGAAGCTTCAACGACTTTTTTAAAGATTTTATCATAAGCCTTTCTCGATTTATCCTTCTGAGCTGTTTCTGCTTCATCTTCACTGATTTCATAATCAACAATCTCTAAATCTTCTTGATCTTCGTCATCATCTTCAATGTCTTCATCAGAGTCTCCACCCTCGTACTGTCTGGCAGCTTGTTGGGCACTTTCTAATAAAGCAGCTAAACCATTACCTTCTTGTTGATCGAATTCTTCATCAGCGATTTCTGGGTTTTGACCACTATTCAACAATTCGGCTTTTCTAGCTTCTTTCAAACGCAGTCTCTGTTCAGCTTCCTCTCTTTGGGACTCTTCAATCTGGTTTATGATTCTGTCTTTGTATGGGAAACTTGCTGGAATACCTGGATCTTTCTTGTTTCTACTTTTCCATGTAACGTCTTTCTTTGCGGCTTTTCTGTTCTTTCTTTGTTGGGCAGCTGCTTTCTTCTTGATCCCTTCCCTCATACGCGTGGTGACTCTCTTGCTGACTGGCTTCTTGACTCTCATCTCAGGATTTTTCCTCACAAAACTTTCTGCTTTGAAAACTTTTCCTTCAATTCAGATAAATTTAAACAGAAAAAAAAATTTTATCTCATCGCATAGAAAGAATCTCTGCGTGGCCGAACCGACAGATAAATAAAAATCTGAGAATTAAAACGAAATTTTATTATAAATTCCCACTAATTTCCATCCAAAATCATCACAGAAATTTGGAGCAGAACTTCAATCATTTCAACTGTTCTGTACTTCCATTCGACCACATATCCACTTCAGGAACACGCTTTAGATATTCATTTATACTGAAGTTACCGATCAAAAAGACATCCCATTTTTTTTGCCATCCATTTAAAAGAGACCCTAATGACAACAACACTTCAAAGAAGAGAAGGTCCAGATTTAAGCATAGTCTTGTCATGTCCTGAATGTAAAATCTTTCCTCCGGAACTAGCTGAGAGATTCGCTGAAGGTGATGTTGTTTGTGCGTTATGTGGACTAGTATTATCAAATAGAATTGTTGATACAAGATCAGAATGGCGTACTTTTTCAAATGATGATCAAAACGGTGATGATCCCAACCGTGTTGGTGAAGCAAGTAACCCACTATTAGACGGGAATCAACTTTCTACGATGATTGGTTATCAAGGTGAAAATGGTAGAGTTGGTAGAGATTTGAATAAAGCTCAAAGTAAAAGTGTTGTTGATAAAAAAGACAATGCTTTACAATCAGCATATGCTAAAATATCAGTGATGTGTGATGCTGCCCAGCTGCCTAGAATTGTACAAGACGGTGCCAAACAAGCATATAAATTAACTCATGATGAAAAGGCATTAAAGGGTAAATCTCAGGAAAGTATAATGGCTGCAGTTATCTTAGTTGGTTGTCGTAAAGCTCGTGTTGATAGAACTTTCAAAGAGATTTGCACGCTAACAAGGGTTCCTAAAAAGGATATCGGTAAAGTGTTTGGTATAATAAGGAAAATTTTAGATGAAAAGAGACATCAAGTGAATTCCCATTTAAATACCCCAGAAAATATTCAATCATCACAAACTTCCGCAGAGGATTTAATAAGAAGATTTTGTTCGCATTTGGGGTTGGGTATTCAATTATCAAATGCAGCTGAGCATATTGCGAAACGTTGTAAAGAAACTGGTGTTTTAGCAGGTAGATCACCAATCACCATTGCTGCTGCAATTATTTATATGGTTGTTATTATTTTCAAAGCAGAATTAGCACCTTCTAAAATTGCTGAGAAATTAGGTGTTAGTGATGGTACTATAAAGACAAGTTATAGATTCTTATACGAAAATAAAGAACAATTAATTGATCAAAGTTGGATTGATTCAGGAAAAGTTAATATGGATGATATTCCAAAGAATTAAAGGAATAACAAAAAAAACAAAAAAAAACAACCCTTGTACTTTATTATAATAATATTGAAACTTAGAAGAGAAGAGTGATGAAAATTGATACTAATATGTATCATTAATAGAATTTCTATATTTTATTTCTTCACAAACGATTATTTATTAATAATATCATGTACAATTTTCTAAAAAAAAATTCTCTAACAATATTGTCATTCAGAATTATTTAAACTTGAATGATTATTATTATCTTTTCTAAATTTACTAAAATCTAATAACGAATTAGCAGTTTGTAATGTCTTTTTAGGTTGAAATGCATTAACATTTTTATTTCCTTGAGGTTGTAAATTGGCAAATGATCTTGATCGAAAATTAACATTAAAATCAGTGAATGATAAAGATGGACTCAATCTTCCACTTGTTGCGTCATCTGATAATAAATCATTTGTTGGTGCAATCATGGAATGGGATTGAATGTCAGGATTTGATTGATAAATCCCATTTTCTAAATCCGATGACGTCTGTGTCGCAATTTTCGTGTATCTGTATTGATTGTATTTTGATTTGATTTTGGAGATAGTGAGTTGTATGACACTGGGAAGGTATTGAATTTTGGATCTTTTAAAAATAAAAAAATAGATGAAAGTCAGGATTATTGTCAAGATCAAAAAAATCAATATGGAGGACGTTGTCGATGATGAGAAATTTTCATTTGGATAAGTTTTAGATAACGCTTCAACTAAACCACCTGGGCTGAATTGTTTCTTTTCATTTAAACTTGGTTGAAATCCAACTTCAAATTCATCATTTGATGCAATTAAGCTTGATGCATATAATAAAATTCTACCTAAAGTCCAAGATAATTCAGAACCTTCAATTGAACCAGCACTTTGAAAAGGAATGTGATTATCATTTTCGGATTTTTTGAATTCTTCATCTTCATTATCAATTGGTGGTAATGAAGTTTCAATATCACCTCTTGGTAAATTAACCCCTTCATGTAAGATATTTAGAACCCAATTGGCCTTGAAACAAGCATCCATTAATAAAGAATTAGGAACGTTATTATAATCACCATTAGCACTATTTTTTTCAATCGTTGACCAATCACTTTCACAGAAAAGTTTAACTTTTTCATTAAATTTCTCAAAATTATATTCACCACCCATATGAAATACATCATTTGCAGTATACCAATATTCAGAAATTCCAACGAATTTATCAGTATAAAAATCTATTTCTGGTGCATGAACTCCATTGAATAAACATGGTTCATCAACACATGGTAAATTCTTCAACAATAATGGATATGTTATTTTCAAACATTGTTCATAATTACCAGAACCTGAAATGTCATAAGATTTATCATTATGTAAAAAATCCAATTTTGCACCTTTTGGTAAACATGGATCATATAAATGTTTTGTATTAAAATCATCCTCTTTATTATCATTGTTTAATTCAGGTAACATGTTGATTAAATTTTTCAAATGACGTTTACGTGCTTCATTTGCACCAAATCCTAACCACGTACTTACGAATATTCCCCATTCTTGAACTTCACCGTTAACGTTTCTTAAAGTTAAAGTTGAGATATCATCTTTATGTTTGATTGCTTCTGATTCTTTACTTGGAACAAACGAAATTTGGGTTGATGCTCCACCCATGTCCATGAATCCATAAGTGGCATGTTTTGAATCTTGTTTAGAATAATTATTTAACTTACCCATTAAATAATTCAACCCTATCCAACCGTATAAACCTTCAGTTTCACCATCAATGATTTGGATTTGTTCATCACAATTGATTAATTTGAAATCAGATTCTTTACCAATCTCTTTACAAATCTTATTTAACAAATTTGTTTTCTTCTTCTCTGGTAATAATCTCATTCCAGCTGTTGCCAAAACGAAAATTGGCGTATCTTTCCAGTTTGATTTAGGTATGATTTTTTCAGCATATTCTATCAGATGTTCATAATGATCATCCCACACGTCATCTGGCTTGTCAGCGAATGATGAAACACCCGGTGTGATTTTATAATTCCATGTTTCTTCTTGGAATATTTGTGGAACTGAATTCAATATAGATTCATTAGTTGATTTATCCTTCTTTAGTTCATTTGAATCTGGCCATCTGTAAATTTGCACTCTGGAGCCAGATGATCCTGAGTCAATGACAACACCGTAATGATCCTGAACCATTGAATGAGAGACTTGTTAACTATAAATAAATATCTAAATCTCATACTTGTTAACATGCAAGTTATATGAAAAAAAAAATTACATAATACTTACATAATCTCGGCTCGGATATTAACGTACTTTTGAGATGAGCGTTCGACTCTTTCTCGCGGTATTTATTTTTGTATTTTTTGACTTTTTTGACTCATTTTTCATGCCAAAAAAAAGTTGAGTTTTTCACTTGAAAGTTTGTCACAAGAAATAAATTTTCATAAAACTCATGTCTTCAGCTTCTTTAAACACCTCGTTCAGCGAAGGCTGGATTGTGCAGAAGTTTGGTGGTACAAGTGTCGGTAAATTCAGTAAGAAAATCACTGAAGACATAGTTAAAGTATATTCAAAATCGAACAGAGTTGCGGTTGTTTGTTCAGCTCGTTCATCAAACACTAAAAGTGAAGGTACCACTTCAAGACTGTTAAGAGCTGCCGATCTATCATCGATTGATGGTGACTATGAAGGCGTTTTGAAAATCATTAGAGAAGACCATGTTAATAACGCTAATTCAAACATTACAAATGAATCAATTTTGCAAAAATTGATTGAAGATACGAATTATGAATGTGATCAAGTTTTGAAACTGTTACATGCTTCTCAAATCATTGGTGAAATCTCTCCAAGAACTTTAGATACTATAATGAGTGCTGGTGAGAAACTAAGTTGTTTATTCATGGCTGCGTTATTCAATGATCATGGTATCAATGCAGAATACGTTGATCTATCAAACATCATCCCACCAGGTTTAGACATCTCTAAGACTGGGTTTGATGCTCAATTCTATGCTGATTTAGCTCAAAGACTGGCGTTGAAGATCGATCATTTGAAGAGTGAAAACGTTGTTCCTGTTTTCACTGGTTATTTTGGTATAGTTCCAGGTGGGTTATTGAATGGTGTTGGTAGAGGTTATACCGATTTATGTGCTGCATTGATTGCAGTTGGTATAAATGCTGAAGAATTGCAAGTTTGGAAAGAAGTTGATGGTATTTTCACTGCTGATCCAAGAAAGGTTAAAACTGCAAGATTGTTACCAAGTGTTACGCCTGAAGAAGCAGCAGAATTGACTTATTATGGGTCTGAAGTCATTCATCCCTTCACAATGGAACAAGTCATTAAGGCAAAGATTCCAATTAGAATCAAAAATGTTGAAAATCCAACTGGTGAAGGTACTATTATTTACCCAGATGATGTTGCAAGAAAAGGAGGATCAACCCCACCACATCCACCACAAGCATTATCTTCATTACAACCAAGTTTATTGACAAGAAAGAAAGCAGCCACTGCTATTACTACAAAACATGATATTATAGTGTTGAACGTTCATTCCAATAAAAAAACTTTGAGTCATGGGTTCTTAGCAATGATTTTTTCCACTTTAGATAGATTCAAATTAGTGGTTGATTTAATTTCAACTTCAGAAGTCCATGTTTCAATGGCTTTAGAACATTCAGATAATGAAGAATCTAATAGAGACTTGAGAGATTGTGTTGCCGAATTAAGAAAATTAGGTACCGTTGATGTTACTAAAAGCATGTGTATCGTGTCATTAGTTGGTAAACAGATGAAACAGTACATTGGTGTCGCGTCAACCATGTTTGCAACTTTAGCTGAACAAGGTATTAACATTGAAATGATTTCTCAAGGTGCTAATGAAATTAATATCAGTGCAGTTATTGATGAGAAAGATGCATTGAAGGCTCTGCAATCAATTCATACCAAATTATTAGATCAAAGGAGTCAAGCTGTTCCAATATTAAATGAACGCATTGAAGCTTTGAAATTGAATGAATAGATAGTTTCTAAAAAAAACAATACATAGAAAATTAGTTAATGGTTTGATGATATTGTAAGGAGTAGTTGAGTTATTTATTTACATAAAACCAAATCATTATGCACTATATTGAGTCACTATATACTAATTAAAAGACAAAAATTTGATCACCAGCTTTTGAAACTGGTTTAGCTTTGGTGAAACCAAAATCAACTGCAGCCCTTTTAACACTGTTTGTCATTGGTGGAGGACCACAAATCAACAAACCAACAGAAGGATCAACAGTTGGTAACAATTCTTTCAAAACATCTGGGGTGATATAACCAGATCTACCTTTCCATTCTTCAGTTGGTCTATCCAAGAAATAATGAACGACTATATTTGAATTTTCTTTAACAATCTTGTCTAATTCTGCTCTTAATAAGATATCAGATTCAGTTTGGTTACCATATAGTAAAGTAACTTTAGTATTATCATCTGGATGATCAACAATTGCATTAATGATTTGATACATTGGAGTGATACCAGTACCACCAGCAACCATGACTAAATGAGAAGAAGTATTTGGAGCATATTCGTAAAATCCCTTTGGACCTCTGACTTTGATTGAATCACCAATTTTCAATTCAGCAATATGTTTAGAGATGTTACCTTCTGGATAAGATTTGATCAATAAATCGAAATAACCCTTTTCAGCATCATTTGAAGTGGGAGTATAAGATCTAACAATGTCTTTACCGTTGATGTTTGCAGAGATTGAGATGTGTTGACCGATTGGAAGACCCAAGACGTCAGTTGGAGTTGGTAGTTTGAATCTGTAGATACCTGAGTTGTGTGATAGTATAGTTCTTTCAATCAATGGGAACTCTTGGAATTGCTCCTTGTCTAGGACTTTCCGGGCTGGTGATTTGGAGAGGAAGAAGTAGGCAGCGACTAAGACCAGCGCAGTAGCGACAGCAGCGATGAGATTGAGTGACATGATTAGAGTGAAACACAATTAAGAGACTTAAACCAACTTTTGATTTGAAGCTCTTCTGTGTGTCCTTTTTATATGTGGAAAATTTTATGCACAAATTTTGCTTCAACGCGTTTTTTAACCAAATTTGGAGAGGAAAAGAGGAAATTGAAAAGGGGAATTTGGGAGGATTCTCACTGGGACTTCCTGGAGGTCCAGACTCGGGAGAGTGAAGAGTCTGAAGGGATTTTTACTTCAACACAATTGGAGCATTTTGAGTGGACTTCTCGATTGATTGGACAACTGCACGTGACTCAGTTCTGATATCACGTGATCTTATCTCAAATCGCTCAAATTTATGAGATTAAGAGAATTTTGACTCTTCCCAGTTGAGATTCGTAAGACAATGTCCTTCAAGAAGAGCACAGAGGCTCAGAGCTCCTTGTCAGAGGCACTCTCAGTGTCTTTGGGACTCTCATCCTCGTTTGGAAGCAAAGGACACACGCTGGATCAGGCTCAACTGCTCGGTAGATCTTACTTAGGGTTCAATCCTTCTGGTATAACTCATAGGAATAATTCAATGGACATTGCCTCTAATGACAGTCTCCAGCAGGAGACTCTCGAGAGTGACTTACATGATCAGACTGCCTTCTTAGCAGATGACGACGAGTTCTATGAAGAAGCAACAAATAGAAATAATTTGACTGATATAATCACTGAAGATTCTGTACTGTTATCAAATTCTTCACCTGGTACGTTCCCTAATTATTATTCATCACCACAGGACTTGGAATCTCAAACTGTGAATCTTCATAATCATATAAACACAAGAAATAATAATATAATGGAAAGAATTACAGTGACGAAGATCGTTAGCTATATACCCAGTGTTATATTAGGTTTATTATTAAACATCTTAGACGGGTTATCATACGGTATGATCATCTTTCCTATTGGTGAGAAAATGTTTAGCAATCTAGGTTCTGCCGGGTTATCAATGTTTTATGTCTCTTGTATCGTTTCCCAATTAGTTTATTCATTAGGTGGTTCTGCATTTGGTGCTGGTGTTGGATCTGAAATGATTGAAGTCACACCTTTTTTCCATACAATGGCTGGAAATATCACTTTGTTGATAGGTGAAGAGAATCCAGATGCTATTATTGCAACAACAATCGTAACATATGCCATAAGTTCGATGTTAACTGGTGTTGTGTTTTTTTTATTGGGAAAATTCAAATTAGGCCAACTAGTCAGTTATTTCCCAAGACATATCCTGATTGGTTGTATTGGTGGTGTTGGATATTTCTTAATCATTACAGGAATTGAGATATCATCTAGAATTGGAGCATTTGAGTATAATTGGAACTATTTTCAAGAGTTATTAGATTTCCCTATCTTAATTAAAACTTCGATCCCAGTTATACTAACAATCATGTTGATCTTTTTACAACATTATTATCATAACTCTTTAGTTTTACCAAGTTTCTTTATTGGTGTTTTCGGTTTAACTCATTTAATTATTTTATTGTCACCAAATTGGAATTTAGAAACGGCTAGATCTTCAGGATATTTATTCTCTGCAAATTCTGAAGTCAATACCCCATGGTATGATTTCTATAAATTATATAATTTCAAAATCGTTCAATGGTCTGTTATTTTGAAACAAATCCCATCAATGTTAGCATTAACGTTCTTTGGCATTTTACATGTCCCAATCAACGTCCCTGCATTATCTGTATCAACAAAGCAAGATGAC
Source organism: Phaffomyces orbus (assembly GCA_003708145.3). Classification (NCBI taxonomy): domain Eukaryota; kingdom Fungi; phylum Ascomycota; class Saccharomycetes; order Phaffomycetales; family Phaffomycetaceae; genus Phaffomyces; species Phaffomyces orbus. The sequence continues at coordinate 18,910 of PPNK03000022.1, forward strand.
GTGGACGTTGATAGAGAACTGATAGCGCATGGTTATTCAAATTTCATATCTGGTGCAATTGGTTCAATTCAAAATTATTTAGTTTATACAAACAGTTTATTATTTATTAGAGCAGGTGCAGATTCAAGGATCGCTGGTGTTATGTTAGCAATTGCAACTTTTGGGATCTTATTAGTTGGTCCAATAGTTATTGGTTTCATCCCGGTGTGCGTTGTTGGTTCGTTGATCTTCTTATTAGGTTATGAATTATTGAAAGAAGCGTTATATGATACTATAGGGAGATTGAATTACTTTGAATATATTACAATTTTAGTCATTGTTCTAACTATGGGAGTTTATGATTTCGTTTATGGTATTGTTGTTGGAATTATCATTGCGTCATTCCATTTTCTTTATGAGAATACTAAAATCCCAATAATATCAAATGAATACACTGGTGAAATTGCAAGATCAACAGTGATTAGACATCCTTTACAAAGACAATTTTTGTCAAATATTGGTAATCAAATTTATGTTTTAAAATTACAGAGTTTTTTATTTTTTGGAACTATTGGGAAAGTTGAAAAATCTATTAAAAAATTATTCGAAAGTGATAAATATAATCATAATCCAATCAAATATTTGATTTTAGATTTGAAAAACGTTTTGAATGTTGATTTTAGTGCTGCTGAAGGTTTCATGAGGATTAAAAAGTTCATTTTAGATCATAATGCATTCTTGATCATTTCATTAGGTGATAAACCTTCAATTTTAACAAGTTTAAGAAATGTTGGTATTTTTGATTCAAATGAAGACATTGATTTAAATATCAAGATATTTCATGATTTAAATACTTCTTTAGAATGGTGTGAAAATGAATTCTTAACGAAATATAAACAAGTTCAAAATAAATTCAAAACAAATAATAATTCAATCAGTATCAATAACAATTTACCAATTTATAGAAAATCATCATTAATTGCAAATTCAGTTTCTAGAACATTACCAATAAATACCCCAAGAAATATTAATTTCATGCAACAAGCACATATAGCATATAAAAAGGAAACTAATTTAGAAAACCTTACGATCGTTAAAGAACAAGAAGATGAAGACAATAACAATGAACCATTACCATTATTATTATTTTCACTACAGGGGTTAAGTTCCAAAGATATGGATTATTGGAAAGAATTGAGTAAATATTTCAAAAAAGTTGAAATCTTGAAAGATGAAACAATGAATAAATTATCTAATTCTTACTTCATTTTAGTTGAATCAGGTATTATTATGATTACTTATCAGATCAATAAATCTTCAAACATTTATGAAACTTATCTTCCTAGAACGATACTAGGTAGATTTGAAAACGATGAGGATTCATCAACTGATAGATTCAGTACTTCAATTAAAGCTAAAAGAGATACAACGATTTGGATGATCAATGATGATAAATTGAAACAATTGAAGAAAAACAATTTGGATATTTATAATGAATTATTGTTGGTCATTTTCGGATTGAAAGATGATAGATTTGAGAACGTTACCGGTTATTCGTTGATTAGTACTTGATATACACATTTTATTTATACACATATGAAAGGCTTTGACATGTAGATTTTCTCCACAAATAAAAAAAACACCTACACAACAATAAAACATTGATCATCACAATACCAAATGTGCATCCTTCTAACAACGAACGCTAACAAGGACTATCCCTTCGTTCTCCTGTCCAATAGAGATGAATACTTCAAACGAGCAACTAAACAAGTTCATATTCATAAATACAACAATCAATCAGTCATATCTCCATTAGACATGGCTAGAGAAGATCATGGGACTTGGATTGCTTTGAATCACATCACCAAGAAGTTTAGCATCTTGGTTAATTTCAGAGAGGGTATCAAAGATTATATCAATCCTATTTCAAGGGGTGTATTACCATTAGATTACGTTACAAGTTCTAATGGTGAAACGAAGAATAAATTTTTGAATGAATTGATTTTGAAATATAAAGATGAGAATTTATTGAACAAGATTGGTGGGTTTAATTTGATGTTTGGTGACTTGGTTAATAATAGATATGATATAATATCTAATAAAAACGATGATGATTTTAAAATTTTTTCAGATCTTAATGAGTTTCATGGATTAAGTAACAGTTCATTTGATGAACCATGGAATAAAGTTGATATTGGGATAAATCAATTGAAAAAAGTAACTAATGATTACAATAATTCCATTACACCAATTGCTAAAAATGAATTGATCGATCAATTAATTGACGTGTTATCGACAAATACAATGGGGAATATAACTGAAGATTATCAAGCCAATTTCGAAAACATTAAAAATACGGTATTTGTTCCACCGTTACTAGTGCGTGATTATAATAGAAATAATAAAATGGCTGGAAGATATTATGGAACAAGAACTCAAACAGTTATATTAGTTGATAAAAATTATCATTTAACTTATATCGAAAAAAATCTACATTCATGTGATGAACTGAATGAAATTCCTCAATTTATTAAATTTGAAATTGACTTAATGAATAATGAGAATAATCAAGTTGCTTTATGATATACATGTATATGATTTATTTATGTTTATGAATAATGATATAATTGTTTTTTTGTAATTTTAAAGAATTCAACACTTTGATTTATACAAAAACTATGAATAATTTGATCATCTCTTGAAATTTCAACATTATTACACTCTCTCAATAACGATTCCAAATTTGATTGAGTTTCATCAGCAATCCAAGAATCATTATTAGTTAAAAACAACCAAACTTTAACATCTTTATTGAAAAATTCTCTTTGATATTCCCAGTTAGTTCTAATGGTTGACATTTCTTCAGTAGCTAAATATAAACTCTGCTCAACGTAGAAATGGTTTGAAATGAATGAATTGGTGATATCTTTGGCACCCTGAAACGTCGTATTGATAAACAAATTAATCAATCTTAGTTTCATGAAGTTTGGAACCATATACGGTATCAGTCTGCTTACACCACCAACCATTTTATAAAAATTGGGCAAATACGACACAATTTTAGATAGTAGTACACCTTTTGATGATTTATGAATATCTATAATCGTTGGAGTGATCAATCCAATCAATCGATATTTCATATCATTATCGGTTTGATCAACTATTCTTTGAATCATCCAACAACCAACCGAATGACCAAATAGATACATATCTCTGCCATCGTGAAACTGTTTAATGATATCTATCTTGTGTTGAACTTGTTCATCTAATGAGTATAACTTATCATTTCGTTCAGAGAATCCAGCTTGTGATATTCCTAATACTTCAAAACCAGTTGATGAATGGATTAGGGTGAGATATTCGGTGTAGTATTCGATAAACCCCGGGTTTCCTGTGATGAATATGAATAATGGACTTCCTGGTACTTTGATGTGGTAGATATTGGTCTTTATTGGTGAGTTTATTGTGGTTAACATCGTTACTGTGTGATTGAGTGAGTACTAAGTACCAGAAAAAAAAACATAAAATCATTAAATACACCAAATTATAAGTAAATTGAGCGATATTTTCGAGAACTCTACTTAGAATTACTCAAATAATCCACTGAACACATTATTATACTTTTAATCGTTCAAAAATGGTTTCAAATTAATAAAAATAACATATTTAATTATCCCAATTAGGAAACTTCCCGAATTTGGAATTCTACAACCAAAAAAAAAAGTGGAAAAAAGTAATAAATTTTACTTCTTTTTGCATGTACTTCTTTTTTGCAGTAGAAATTTAGTCATTTCAATCATTTTTCAATTGGGAAGGCTTTTTTATTGTTTGTATTGGTGGGAATTTCAATTTAATTGAGTAAAATCGAGTTTGAATTGGTGGTTTTATATATGGCCGGAGTATTATTATAATATTATATCGAGAAAGAATCAATTATCATATAAAGAACACAGAGAGAGACAAAATGTCACTGCCGTCACAAGAGAAGAAACATTCAAGAATACGGCCTAAGGGATTGGGACTAGGTATTGCATTTGATGAGAATGTTGAGCTAGAAGAAGAAGAAAAGGAAGAGTACATCTCAGAGACTAATTTATTACCACCACTACCATCAGAATCAACAGTCACTCTAACACCAAGAATAGACGATAGAGAGTTCAAAATAGAAACTCCATTAACGTCCCCGATGCAAAAAAAAATAGATCATAAAGTGAATAGACATGACGATAATAAGGATATAGAGAAACTGAACGATGTAATGATTTACTCACCAGCTATCAACAATGAAAGATTCGAAGTGAGTTTAGATATCCCCATCATAAGTGGATCCAATACACCACGAACCATTGAAGAAACGATCAAATTGTATGAGAATGTTCAAAAACAAGAGATCGTTGAATTCGATAAGACGTTAAAGAATTTGAAGCAGGGTGGTTGGATGACAGAAGGTGAGATAACGAGGTTAGAAGACTCAAAACTCGAGAATTTCAATAAATGGGAACATAAGATCAAAGATTTAAAACAAAGATTAAAGAGAAATCAGATGAATGATCGAGATTATTTCAATGGTGATTTCAATGAGAATGAAGCAATTACTCTGTCTCCAAGCCTGCAGAATCTAGAAAAGAAGTTCAACAATTTGGAAATGTGAATGATACAATAATGCAGATTTAATGATAAATTCTTCAATACGTACTAAATTTTGTACATAACTTCTTTCTAAAATCGTTCGATTATCTTTCAATACATATTCCAATTTTCATCACTTTTTCCCCGTTGAAAAGAGTGTCTGATCATAATTACCCATATCTTCATCAGAAAAACACTTCCTAACACCTAATACCTTCTTATTATCCACTCTTATAAATACACTCAAAACTCTTCAACTTGTTCACCAAAACTCATCCAACTCTGTCCAATTTTACACATTTTTTACATCAAAAATTTCTTTTTTTCCGCAATCGTAAAAAACAAAAAAAGTGAAATATTTTTATTAACAGTTTTATACTTACTCATCTCGTTACTTCACTCTCAACTCACACTCATTTAAATGACAAAGGCTCCTACTTTAGAGTATTTGATCAATCAGTGCTGTGAAGAGAATGCCAACAAAGGGAAAGGAGAGCCTCCCATTAAGAGTAAATACTATACAGTACAATCATTTAAAGATTTCATAAATAAAACTCATTGTCAAGAGAATTTGAATTTTTTAATAGAAATATATAATTATGAACAGACTTGGAATAAATCATTCAATAGAAAATCATCTGTCTTGAAATGTTGTGACGAATTTGAAGGAAGAAGTTCAAATTCAAGAAAGAATTCAACAGTACATTCTGATCTCATAATTCCTAATAATTTAACAAGTCCATCAAATGAATCAATTTCAACTAGAAATCATACAAACTTTCAAGATTTTAAATTACCTTCAATAGTGTCTACTGCTGATGATTTCGATGCTAGATCTTTTGTTAACGTTGATATTAATCAATCTAATAGCCATAGTAATAATAGAGACAGTTTTAACAATAATCATAAAAATAAAGAAATCTGGGATGAATTATTCAATTCTTCTTACTGTGAACATCCAATTAGAACAGATTGTGAATGCTCTATGAGTTCAAATGAACATAGTCTCCATAATTCAGAATCTGGGAAATCTAAATTAATCAAAAGTTTTAATTCAGTTGTTAAAAATTTCGTTTTGTCAAATTCAATCTATGAAATCAATTTACCTTCTGACGTTTATCATAATTTGATCAAAGAATATGAAAATGATAAAATTTTGTATCATTCTCCATTAACATTATTACCTGCTAAAACTGCCATCATCCAATTATTAAGAGAAAACATTTATCATAAATATCTCAATGAAAGGGAAGCATTAATTGAAAAAGACAGACAAGCTGAATTGAAGAAAAAATCACGATTACAACCAATAATATCAAATCCAAGTACAAATGATATGGGTTTAAATAATTTAAGTATAACGAAATCTTTAAATAAAATTCATTTAAATAATCCACAATCATCAGCATCATCATCAGCATCATCTCCACCTAATGAACATAACGACAATCACAATCACATCACTAAGAACAATACTAATGAAATCACAAATAATAATACTCATCACCATCAAAATACCAAATCTTTCAGGGCACCGTGTAATATATCACCAACAAATGCATCATTTGATCCCAAACCACCTTTCAGTAAATCAAAACATTCTTGGAGGAAAAATCTGTTTTTAAAATTAAAGAAAAAATCCTCAAACTCTTCAAGTAATTCAATTAAGAGTTATTCAAGTACTGTGAGTAGTAATAGTTTAAAAAGTGGACTTGAAACTACTTCAACCACTTCAACTACTGAATAAGTGTTTTTTTACAGAAAAAGAAAAGGCATAGTTTAGTTTTAATTGATCTTCAGCTATTTATAACTAATTAATTGTAGCCGTATTAGTATTAATTAATTTTTTACAACTTATAAGTATATTTCCAGTAGTACTTTTGTTATATTATATACATACTGTATAATATTAAAACGCATAGGCTTTTGATAAGAAAACTCTTATCATCGCCATAAAACTTGTTAAATCAAACTATAATGGGTACAAAAACGATTTATTCTCTAAATCAGTCAAATCCAGAGATGCAACATTGACAACAAACTCATGATCATTATCTTCAATAACTCCAACTCTTTGATCCTCTTTCAAATTAGCAAGTCTTTCAGCATTACGCTTTTTCAAAATAATATAAATTATTATACTTAATGCTGGAGCAGTGAAGAATGATAAAACAATTTGAACAATCCAAGCTGAATAATATCTTGGACCATCTTTTTCTTGCCATAATTGAGGACTGATAATGTTTGAAATACTATACCAAACCATAACAACTGCATTTCTAGTAATCCGTTTCGTGTAACCTGAACATGATGTAATGTTCCATGAAAACATTAAGATCCAAGGTATACCAAAGACAGGAGAAGCAAGACACAATGCAGCTAATAAACCAATCTTATTAGACCATGGTAAAGAAACTGCAACAATACTACCAACAAATGAAGGAATTGTCCAAAACACAACTGAAAATGCAGTGATATTATGTTTTTTAGACAAGATGAAACTAGCGATCAAACAACAGATGACAGCAAACCCACCAGATGCAACACTGACTAAAGTTGAATCTAAATTAGAAATATCACCCATACCTGTGAATAAAAGATTTTGTTGATATGGTAAGTTATTGGCTAATTGTTGGAAAAAGAAAAAAGCTCCAAATAACCATGTAATAGGGTCTTTTAACGCTTCGACAAATTGATATTTTTTAAACACTTTCTGCTCGATTGAAGATCCTGTTGTGTTTTGAACTCTTCTAATCACCCATATTCTTTCTTCAATTGATAAAAATTTGGCATCTGATGGATTATTTGGATATATCCAGAACACAATTAACGTCAAAATAAAGGTTAAACCACCAATAATAATCATGAAAATTCTCCACGCATGGATGCTAGAATGAGAGTATAGCACACCATAAGCAATGAAACCAGTTGGAATTGTGACACCTAGACATGTAGAGTAAAAAATTGGAGCAGTTGCAGCTTTTTCATTAGCAGTTAAAAACTGGGCCATTGTGATATTTAGTAATGGCAAAACAACACTCTCAACAAACCCCAAGAAAAATCTAAGAACAATCACACCAGCATAGTTATAAGCAGCACAATGTAAGAAGATGATTATAGTCCATAATGAGGTTAAAATGAACAAGAATCTACCAATTGGTAATTTCTGTAATAAATAATTACCTGGAATTTGACCAACGATGAAACCAACGTAGAAAATGGTATTGACATTATTATATTTATTTTGATCAAGACCAGTATCAGCAAAAAATTCAAAAATTGATGCATATGATAAAGTCGCCTTGTCCATATATAATAACAGATTAACAAGACATACTAAAGTCATGATTATCCAAGTAACTTTTCTTGATAGTTTAGCTTCTTGTTCTGGAGTAATCTCTGGCACTGTTGAATCATATTGTTCTTGAAATTTCAGCGTGAAATCAGCATCTCTTGATTTAATAACTTTGTAACCTTTTTCTTCAATCTCTTCTTTAGTTATAATATGTTCTTGGGGTGACTTGGTTGCCTCCAAATCCCCTGATTCCTGTTCACTTATTGACATTTATTGATAGACCTTGAAAGAACTCTAAACTCCATTAATCATGTTTCAATGTCATCAGGAAAAGTTAGCTTTATATACAGCTTTCTTGGGTTGGTAAGTATGAATAGAATAATCACGATAAATTAACAATGTACATCATTTAATTCACCATCGATCCACAGTTTTCATGAACATGAAGAAGCGGGCTTTAATTTGATTTGCATGTTATCTTTTTGAAGTTTTAAAAAGGCACTTTTATACATATCAGGTTGCAACTTCAAAGTTCCAAACTTCAGTAATGTGTCAGAACTGAAAGCAAGTCATTTGGATAGTGTTTTTTTCGATTTGAACTTTACATCATGGTAATTGGAGCCTCATTAATAACACATTCTTGATCAATGAGTATAAATAATACATTGGAATTTGGTACATAATTGCATATTCGAACTAAAAAGTTTAGATTTTTTTAACACCTAAACTCCATCCGAATGAGTAGTAGATAAATTTGAAGTACTAAAAACACAAAGACTAATAGATATGAAACTAAGCAAGCAATAGCCATTAAGTATTGAATAATGAGGAAATATATATTATACGGTACATCACTAGTATGTGTTATATGATAAAAGATCTCTGTTCATTTGAACATGAGATATTGTTATACGATCGGTGTTTGGCGTCATTTTGTGAATTTTGAGGTGTGAACAAAAAAAAAAAAGTGCGGCAGTGTGCCAGTGACTCGAGTCGCGACTCGCCAGTCCAAGAAAGTGCAATTATTTGACATAAACAAGAGCCAAGATAAAAATTATACGTCTATCAAGTCTCGGGTCTCGCTGCTCGCATGAGTCTATCTCTACTATCTACAGACCACCAGCCTTTCACAGCAAAAGTTCAAATACTTGAAGTAAAGTTGAAGTTGATGACTCTTGAGATATGGTAAACAAAACAAAGCTGATAAATATCTTCAACCAATTTCAATAACTTCAATCAGAAACTGAAATTGTAGAGATAAGACTAGAGTGATTCAAGATTCAGTAGCCTTTATTTTTGTTCCTAACGTTATATCACAGCTCAATTTCATTAGTTTCGAAAAGCATGCTAATTGGAAGTTGGAACAAGCTAGTACTAACCTAAGTACAATATTTCATATCTCAGTGATATACCGGACTTTAGTAACTGGGCTCCACTAAAGTCCAAAAGTTTAATTAGGCAAACCCTGAAGGACTTAAAAAAATACACACTAAAAACTTAGAATGATATTGAACTTATATAATTTATGCTTATATGGTATATGAACTTCCTGTTTCACATTTCCCCCTTTTCTCGTATCTTAACCACCAAGAGTATAATTATTAGCCAAATCTAATATCATATGGTTGGTTGGTTCAAAATTGGTTGAGATTGAGTGTGTGTTCCATAGTTTGGTTGTTCCAACAACAATAGATAGTGATCATTTTCAATTGGAGTCTGGAGAAGGGTTTTAATTTGTTTTCTTTTTAACAAGAGGTAGGATCAGATCTTCAATATTTTGAATAGCTGGTTTGTCCAATAAACTAAATAAAGTATGTATTGCATCATTACTTTTGGTTAATCTTAATGATTTGGCTTGAAACTTTCACATGAAGTAACAACGGAACCGAGCTATATAATAACAGCTTTTGGAATAATGACACATACTTACGAATCAGATCTAAACCATACGTATTAGAGGCCCTAATCATTGAATCAGAATGTATACCAACCTAGCGACTAGGTGCCAGAATATCTGTCAAAAACGAATATTCAAAAACTAACAAAACAAGTTCAAACATTAAGTGCCAGCGTCCAGGCTCCATAGATTACTACCAAAACGAACAATATTCAATAGTGTACAAACAAAGTTAGGAGACTCGAAAACGACTACAAATACTACTCATTGAACAATGAACATATATGTTCGGCATCCCAGGAACTTTTGAGAAATCATATGGCGGCTGGCCTAAATAGTATAGAGTTGTAGTTTTGATCACCGATCAAATAATTATCAAAATCATATATAGTTGTAGATACTTTCAGACTTGATAGTTAAATCTATAAGTACGTTGGCATCTTTACCATCCACTACCTTCCAATGATCACCAGCTCATACCCTCCTCGTTAAGAACATAGCTTTATACTGATTGTTCAGAATCGGGGTTTGAAAATTCGTTGATTTAGCTTTCAGACTGGCAAAAATATTGCAAACGTTAATATATGATCTGGATCCATTATTCTATCTAGTATTGAACATTAAATATTATTTATGAAGACACTTGCTCTGAAATTAGAGATAATCTGATAAACGTGAACTTTCTTAAGCGATGGTTAAAGGATGCTACCTCCCTTATAATATCATTATTTGTATTCAAAACAAAACTAGTAAAAAAGTCCATACAGATCTCTTTTCACTATAAACGAATAATCCTCGGTAATTCATCTGTTTAAGAAAAGACCCCGATCCATTTACCGAGTCATATAGAATTTTTTTATTTTTTATATTTTGTTTTTCATTTTAATGCTTCCTCTTTCAGTTTTTTTAAGTTCATCGCAAGTATTTGATATAGTGATTTATACGTTTGAAAGTCTTTATAATTCATTCATTTATTTTAATCAACATTCTACTAAATAAGATTGTGTCATATTGAAATCCCGGTTCAATTCCTGTCAAGTACCGGTATATGAATTTTGCAACCTAATAATTATTTACATTTTTCCTAATTAACAATAACAACAATACATCATCATCAATAATTTATCAATGAATAGAACATCTGTTAAAAGAAATGTCGCAAGGCATGCATGTCTCGCGTGTCGAGAGAAGAAGATCAAGTGTGATGGTGAAGTCCCTGTTCCTCCTGGTGAAAAACAAGTCGAATTGAAGACTCAAAGATGTACCAATTGTAAAACTGCAGATATTCAATGTGTTTTTGTCAGAAGTCAAAGAGGTGGTAGAAGAAAGAAGGCCAAAACTCAATCGATGGATGGTAATTCATTTGATGATACCATTACATCAGGGGCTAAAAAACTTAATGACAATATCACAAATAAAGAGACTAATGATAGGCTCGCTTATGATAATAATCAATTAAGTAATTCAATTATTCCAAACAATAAAAGTCAAACACCAAATCCTTCCCCTACTTCTTTAAAGGAACAATTCGGACAATTACAAAGAGATACTGCAGATATACAGTCGCAGTTAGCTTCTCAACCAAATGACTTTTATAGTGTTCAACAAAATAATGATATGGTTAACAATATCCAATATCCTCAACAACAACAACAACAACAACAACAACTCTTACAGCAGTACTATCAGTTAAACCAGCAACAGCAACAGCAGGCATATCAATGGAATAATCAAGTGCAAAGTCCCATCATGAATATATCAAACAATGGTAATACTCTACCTTTGTACAATAATTCACAATCAAGACCATTAAAAGATCATCACCATCATCAACAACAATACTTCCCACCATATCTTAATTATAATAATTATCAACAAACTATACAGCAACCAATATTGCCCTACCAACAAGTTAATCCAATGAAAAATGTATTTAAAACTAATAACACAGATAAAAGAAATCTTCCAGAGGATTTCTCAAATAATGAAAATACTCATAATAACGAAAAATCTAACAAACTTACAAGAACAGATCATTTCATATCGATTTCGGAAGATGAATTAATAAAATTCGAACTACCAGATTGGAAAACAACATGTATTTTAATTGATTTATACTATAGATACATTCACCCTTCAAGACCATTCTTACCTGCAAAATCAAGACTGGTTTATCAATTACAAATAAGAGAAGATGTATCATTATTACATGCTATGTTCTCATGTTCGTCAAGATATGCATCACCAATTGATGTTCCTGATCCAAACTTAAGAGACCCTCAACATTGGTATTTCCTAGCTGAAAAATATTGGGATTTGTTAGACTTAGAAAGCTCGTTACAAGCTTTAGTTTTATTAATGGGTGCTTTAGGTCCAGGTGGTTATGTTCAACAAGCCATTGAAGGTTCGGAAAAATTCAAAAAGAAATTACATGTCAATGGTTTTTATCAAACTTTGTATATCAAAGATTGGCAAGATTTCGCAAGTTGTGCAACAAAGAAACAAGTCATAAGATATGAAGACATGTTGCGTACAGTTTGGGGATCATGGAAATTGAACGTTTTTTTCAGAATTAATAGAGGATTCCCATTCTCAAGAATCTCAAATAAATTAGTTGAATTCTTACCAGATTTACCATTTCCATTAAGTGATGAATTGTTTAATTCAAATTTACATATTTTTGGTTCAACGGATGCTTCATCAATTATGAAACTAGATTATAAAAGTTGGAGAGATTATCAATTTGACTTGAAGAATGCAGACCATGATAAAAGTTTATACCCAACGTTTACTGATTCTTCATTGATTATAATTGCTATTAAAACAATGGAAGATATAATGGATAAAATCACTTCTGGTGCATTAACTTCCTCTACGATCTCAGGATTGAATTATAGGATTATATTGATTGAAGATATCACAAATTCCTCAGTTTATCAAATCTCAAATCAAAATGTTATTGCGATTAATATTTCTAAAATCTTTGCTTTACTTATATTAGCAGTTGCCAAATTAGTCACTAATGTAACCCAATGTTCACAAATTCTATTAGTTAAACCCCATAAAACTAATTCAAACTCACATCCAGATGACGTTTTCAATTCTCTATATGAATCAAAATTAGAACTAATCAATGAAGCTGCTTTAAATTTATCACAAGAACAATTATATCATTATTTTACTGCTTTTGAATCGGCCTTAGAAACGGTTAGATTGATTGAACTTGGTATTGGTAAAATCATTGAAGATTTAGATACTCCAAATCCAGTTGTCATTGGTGGACCATCGACATTCACAGCAAGTTCAGAAATAAGTTCAATGGATACACTTGAAAAATGGTGGGAAACAGATATGGTTGAACCGGGCAAAACACCAAGTGGTCGTATTCAATCATCTAATGAATACCCTGACGTTTGGATTCAGTATCCTATCTTTTCAGTGGTTGTTGTTGCCAACGCATTAACTGTATTAGCATCATCAATGGTATTAACTAAATTTTTCAAGATCAATGAACTTTTAAAGATAAACGGTGATGTTAATATTGAAGTTGTAATTAATAATGGCTCAAGAATCATACCTATGCAATTAAGTGAAAAACATTTTCCAACATCTTTATCACATTTTAATATTAAAATCTTGAAAGAAAAGACTGCACTTTGTGCAAGATTTATTAATGCTCATGGTCAATACTGGCCTTATGTTGAGGCTATTTCAACTCAAGCTGATGGTATCATCAATTATGTTGATAATGTTTTAGCCAACATGCAGGGTTGAAATTATTTAATAAGTTATGAATATTTATTCTTGTACTTAGTTTGTAATTTTTATACGACTTCTAACAGATAATATAATGATATATAAATCAATGGGTTGTACAAGGTTTTAATATTTATCATAACCAACAGTTTCTAATTTTTCAGCTTTACCTAAAACTTCTTCTTCTTGTCTTAACAAAAAATTTTGCATTTCTGTCATATATTTGCTATCACTTGTACCTAAAATTCTAATAGCTAACAAGGCAGCATTTGTTGCATTATTGATAGCAACAGTGGCAACAGGAACACCTCTTGGCATTTGAACAATCGAATGTAATGAATCAACTCCATCTAAAACTGAACCTTTAACAGGTACACCAATGACTGGTAATGGGGTCATTGCAGCAACCATACCAGGTAAATGAGCAGCACCACCAGCACCTGCGATTATAACTTTAACACCTCTTTCAGAAGCTTCGATTGCGAATTTTGACATTCTGTGAGGAGTTCTATGAGCTGAAACAATAGTGACTTCAAAGGGAACATTGAATTGTTTTAAAATATCAGCACCTTTAGCCATTACTGGTAAATCAGAATCAGAGCCCATTATTATACTGACTAAAGGTTTTGGTTTAATTGTTTCTTCAATAATTAGATCTTTGGTTTGTCCTAATATGTAACTTAAACGACGTTCTGATTCAGCCATTGAACTTGTAGTGATATTGATATGACCCATTTTTCTTGCGAATCTTGTTGATTTACCATATAAATAAACTGAAGCACCTGGAGTTTCTAAAGCACGTCTACATGCTTCTAGCTCACCATTGGCCTTTTCAGTACCTAAAACGTTCAACATGATTGAATTAGTGTTTGAAGTGGTTAAAGTGTTGAAACCTTTTGGTAATGGTAAATTAGCAACAGCTCTAATGTGGGCTTCGAATTGAGATGTCACACAAGCATCAATTGTGTAATGACCTGAGTTATGTGGTCTTGGAGCTAGTTCATTAACTAATAATTCACCATTTGGTAATAAAAACATTTCAACACCAAAGATACCACAACCTGGAAAAGTTTTAACTGTGTTTTGCGCTAAGATTTGAGCTTTCAATAAGATTGAGTCAGGGACTCTTGCTGGTGCATAAACTAAATGACAAATGTTATTTTCATGGATGGTTTCAACTGTTGGATATGAGAAAACTTCACCATCAATTGATCTAACAACCATAACAGCTAGTTCTTTAGTGAACGGAGCAAATTTTTCAGCGTATAATGGACGATCATGTAATTCTTGTAGTGCTTCTTTAATGAAATCTTTAGATTTGACAACATAATTACCACGACCGTCATATGCTAAAGTTCTTGATTTTAAAAGATATGGATAACCGAATTTGTCACCAACTTTTGATAAAGCCTCTTCAGTGTTTTCAACATCGATGGATTCAGCAACTTTGATACCATGTTCAATTAGATGTAACTTTTGTTTATATTTATCTTGAATTAATTTGATTGTCTCAGGTAATGGATAAACTTCAACGTTTTTTTCCTTTGCGATCAAAGCTAGAGCATCAGCGTCAACATGTTCAATTTCAACGGTTAAAACGTCACATTTAGCAGCTAGTTCAGCAATCCCTTTAGCGTCACTGAAAGAACCATCGACATGTTCATCTAATGCATTGATTTGTTTAGCTGGGGAGTTTGGTGCATCTAGAATGATTGTTTTGATATTTAAACGATGAGCAGCTTCAACAAGCATACGACCTAGTTGGCCACCACCTAATATTCCGATAGTTTTACCGTCCATTATTGAATTAATGTGATTATTGTATATAGAGATGGAGTTGATCAAGTTTATTTTTCATAAAAATAAATAATTAAACGGAGTCAAAAACTTTTACGTCATTATCCTTTTCATTTAGTACTTAGTACTACTACAACGCAATGTCTACCTCTTTATGGAGAACTATCAAGAACATCAGACTCTCTGGATGGAGTCGCTACGTGAAGCAAATGAACTCGATCGGTGATGCGAAAGCAGGCACTTTGATTGGTGTTGATGACTATGGAAATGAGTTTTATGAGACTCACGCAGAGGAGGAGATCCATCTAAGAACGAGATGGGTTGAATATAAACACTCGAGTGGTTTCTTATGGGACGTTGCACAGATCGAACCAGGCTGGCATTATTGGTTGGCTTATGGGACTGATATTCCCCCAAATAAGCTAAAGGGTGAACAGTTAACAGTTAGAGCTTATCCAAAACCACAAGTCCATGATGTTAATTACTCTGGTACTGATGGTGCTTACGTTCCTTATAACACTGCAAAGCCTAAGTTTGCGGCATGGGAGCCTACTGTTAAGTCGAGAACTGGAGCTTGAAGGATTTTTATTCATTTATGACTTATCACTGACTCAGTTACTTATTTATTTATTTATTTATTTATTTATAATTTATCAAACATCTACAGCTCTTGTTTGTAATCTATATACCCTTCATGACACTCATTTCTTGGCTGGATCTTCACCACTTGCGAAAGTAGCAGCACAAATCAATGGGAAAACAACGGTAGCATCCGCATAAATCTTAGTAGAATGGGCTTCAGCCTTGATTTTACCCCAAGAGACAGCTTCATCTGGTCTTGCACCAGCATCAGAACCATCGAATTCTTGACCAGTGTTAATATAGACAGCTTCATCTGCACCATTTCTCATTAAACAGGCATTACAAATGTGATGTTTGACTAAACCACCACCTAAAATGATCATACCAGCATGAGAGGCTTCCATTGACATTGAGTTGATTTTTCTAATATCAGCAACTATATCTAATCTTAGTTGATGAGGAGATGATTTGAAAGTATGGAAGAATAACATATCACCAATTGAACCATCAGTGATTGCAGGACAGAATATTGGGATTTTGTTCTTATGAGCCCAGTATAAAACAGATGATTCATCGTTGATCTCTTTACCTAATCTATCTATTAATTTGGATGGGGTTAAAACAGCTGGAGAATCAGCATCTAACGCATCTTTGCCTAATTTTTCAATAGCAGCATTTTGTTCCTCTAATAAAGTATCCAAAATTGGAACAATCCATTCTTCGAATTTACAGTAATTATCGTTTGGAACTAATAAATTACCAATACGATTCATACCTTGATCTCTTAGTTTAGCACCTTTTAAACTAAATTCACCCAAAAATGTTGGGGCTAAACATTTGATAATATCTTCTTCAATCCCCCCAGCAGTGGCAACAATAGCACTGACATGTTTATGTTGGACTAAGAAACGTAATGTGTCTCTTAAACCAGAAGAGATTAAATTTGAGGTATAGCCTAAAAAGATTGTTGATTTTTGATAACCTTCATCATCAAACTCACCTTTCACTTTGAACTCTTCTAAAGTGTCCTTGTGGACACCTCTCCATGCTCTCATTTCATTGATGATTTCGCAACCTTCAGCTAACGAACTTGCTTGGAAACCCATATTTCTCATACTTCTAATTAAATCTGTCGCTCTCATGTTAACGCTTTCAGGTTTGGAATAATCGATCCCAGAGACTTCAACAAAGTCTTCAGGCACTGGAATGGACGCTTTCAAGACGGCATCAGACAGTATTTCAGGTAAGTTTGTGTTTTCTTTGGACATTTTTATATGAACAATTAAATGAGATGAGCTTGAAAAGAAATTTTCCTATAAAAATCTCGGTAGGCAAATTGAAAAATTGAAATAATGAGAGTGAATATTGGACAAAATTGATGAAATCTATGAAGAAAAAAACAAATTGGAGTTGAAAAAGATCTTATTATTCTGATTGATTTGTGGTACAATTTTATTTGTTCAAATTCCACCAATTTTGACCAATTTGATTCAAGTTAAATTTGTATCATTTTCGGATTTCGGATTTGTAAAAACAAAACAAATACCATAATACTCAATCCTTGATAACTTCTATTTATAATTACAGAATAATGTCAAGCAACAATTCCAATCAGATCACCTCAGATTTCCACAGAGACATTGCAAAGGCTGAATCGGCCGTCAGACAAGCTTTTGATTTGTTCAATTTAGGTGCTGAAATGTTGAGTAAGGGGACTGCTGGTACTCAGACAACAGGAAATTCTGTTAAAGAGAGAAAACATCATAAGAAATCTGAAAGATCTAAAGCTTCTCATAAATCTAAATCATCTGTAAATCATGTTGTTTCCTTTGATAGTGAAGATGAACAAACTTCTGCAAATGAAGGTGAAGATGAGTTTGATGTGGATGATATTGATAATCTAAATGTCCCATATATTCCGAACAAGAAACACATCACTAAAGAACAAACACAACAAACTACAAAGAAAGATCAGGAAGAAAATAATGATTATTACTTATTATACGCTGATGATTACATCAATTTCACAGCCCAAAATCCAACAACTTACCATGTTGTTAACTATTTCTCAAAGTTATTAGAATCAAAAGGTTTCACCTATTTATCAGAAAAAGAATCTTGGGAAAACATTGAAGCAGGTTTATACTACACCATTAGAAATGGTACTTCATTGGGTGCTTTTGCAATTGGTAAAAATTGGGTTCCTAAAGATGGTGCAGGTATTATTGGATCTCATATCGATGCCCTTGCTACCAAATTAAAGCCAATTTCTAAAAAAGATGATATCGACGGTTATGAATTATTAGGAGTTGCCCCTTATGCTGGTGCTTTATCACCATTATGGTTTGATAGAGATCTAGGTATTGCTGGTAGAGTCTTAATCAAAATTAAAGATAAAGAATCTAAAACTGGATTCAAAATTGTTTCGAAATTGATTAATTCATCACCTAAACCAATTGCTAGAATCTCTTCATTGGCCCCACATTTTGGTGCTGTTTCAAATCCTCCTTATGATACTGAAACTAAAGCCATTCCTATCATTGGTTATTCAAATGGCCCAAAACCAGAACCAACTGAATCTGAAAAAAAATCTTTGTTATTTGAAAAGCATTCTTTGGAACTACTTAGATATATTGCAGAATTATCAGAAACAAAAGTTGAAGATTTAGTTCAAATCGATTTAGACTTATTCGATGTTCAAAAGGGTACAATTGGTGGTTTAAAGGATGATTTCTTATTTGCTCCAAGAATCGATGATAGAATTTGTTCATATTCTGGTATTTCTGCTTTATTAGAATATACTAGAAATGAATTACCGGAACATTCATTTGTTCAAGTTTTATTATATGACAACGAAGAAATTGGTTCATTGACAAGACAAGGTGCTAAAAGTACATTAATTAATACAATAACAGAACGTGTAATTGGATCAAATTTTTCAAATGATATTGAAAATTTAACAAAAATTTCATTTGCAAATTCAATTGTTTTATCAGCTGATGTTACTCATTTATTAAATCCAACTTATAAATCAGAGTATCTAGAAAATCATTATCCATTACCAAATACAGGTATCACAATTGCATTAGATCCAAATGGTCATATGGCAACAGACTCGGTTGGTTTAGCATTAGTTGAATCAATTGCCAAACAAAACGGTGATGTTTTACAATATTTCCAAATCAAAAACAATTCAAGAAGTGGTGGTACTATTGGTCCAAGTATTTCAACTGAAACCGGTGCAAGAACTATTGATTTAGGTGTTGCTCAATTATCAATGCATAGTATAAGAGCTGCAACTGGTGTCAATGACGTTGGATTAGCTGTTAAATTCTTTAGAGGATTTTTCCAGAAATGGAGAGACACTTACGATTCATTTGGTGATCTGTAAAATATTCAATACACTTAATATATGATGAATAATATTGTAAATTACTTTACTAAAAAGTTATACAAAGTAGTAAAAAAATTTATAAGTTTTGAAAAATAAAATATACCGACAACTGCAGGACTCGAACCTGCGCGGGTAAACCCAAAAGATTTCTAATCTTTCGCCTTAACCACTCGGCCAAGTTGCCTCCTTGATGAACAATCAAAACTGCTGTTTGCCCGATTTAATTATACATTATGTTTCAAAATGTGCATTTATTTGCATACAACTACATTTGCAGATCGTTTTATGCAACTTTTGAAGACTTTAATTGCATGGTAATGCATATATGGTAACAGTTTTGATTCTTTGAACAACTGATTTAATCAGATCGATTTGGTTCATGTATGTCAGATATAGCTAGCTTATAGAAGTTAGTACTCACAGGAACGATGGTACTAGTAGTATGCTATATTAGAATGTATAGGCTATCAATTTCGATTTCAAAAGGTCAAACCAGTTTAGTTTAGATTGGAGAAACATCGAGAAATTTCCCACATGTGTACTGGTGAAAAAAACAGCTAAATAACCTGAGCTTTCCATAACTATACAAGACAACTTCACTGAACATTTGTAGAAGACTATATGTCTTTTTTAGCTTAACAATATCGATTTTAATCAACAAATTTCCAATGTGTATTTCTGTTCTATGATTAACCCATTCGGAACATTAAAAAAAACTAATTAGATTTCAACCAACTTGGAAAACAATTCAATACTTGATTCAAATTTCTTTTGATATTTAGCAAATCACGATGGTTTTACATAGAATCCAAGCCGATATTTGTGAATTTGACCTTGATGGAACGTTAGTCAACACTACAGGAGCTGTTGAAAAATTATGGATTGACTTATGTCAAGAACATAACGTTGATCATACCAAATTATTTGAGTTCTCTCATGGTACAAGAACTAGTGAAGTTTTAGCCAAATTTTTCCCAAACATCGATAATTCTGAAAACAAATACGCTTTGAAATTTGATTCTGATATCTATAATAAACACGGTGATTTAGTTAAAGTTATTCCTGGTCATGCTGAATTATTAAATAATCTTGATGCTAAAAAATGGTGTATTGTCACATCAGGTAATCAAGGTTTAGCGTTTAGATGGTTTACTGGTATCTTAAGTGATATTACAAGACCTGAAGTATTCATCACTGCAGAAATGGTTTCAAAAGGTAAACCAAATCCAGAAGGTTATTTAAATGGTGCAGATTTATTATGTAAAAGATTGGGATTAGATCCTTCAAATGTTAAAAAAATTGTCTTTGAAGATGCTCCAGTTGGTATTCAAGCCGGTGTTAACTCAGGTGCTACTGTTATTGGTATCGCTAGTAGTTTTGATCCTGAATTATTATATAAATCAGGTGCTACTTATGTCGTTAAAGATTTAACTTCTGTTAAAGTTATAGATGGATCAGCTATTGAGTTAGAAGTTGATGCAATTGATAGAACATAGAGTCATAGAGTATTAATAGTTATTTAATAAATATATATATAAATGTGTGTATGTGTACTTATATAATGGGTGCTCTTGTCGATTTTGTTTTCTCTCTTGATTCGTTAAATCTTTCATAAAAATGGAATATTTCAAAACAAACTTCAATCATAATCAAATAGATTATAATCCATTCTAATCTTGTGCCTTTTTTCTCACTCAAGGAACTTAATAAGGCTCTTGATTCATCAGTACAATAATCTAATTTTTTATTCAAGATTCCAATTCTTGGTGAAATATCTAAAATACTTGAAGTTGACTTGTAAATCTTTTCTAAAGTTGGTTCAGACCAATACAAATCAGGAATTTCGATTAATTCAGAGTATAAGTTCAATCTACCTCTTAATAAAAACAGTTCACCAATTGATTTCAACAATTCCTTTTCTGTTATTTTGATAGTTTCACCCTTTGATAAAGCTTCGGTTATTTTCCTTGTTTTATTTATATGCCTCTCCAAAGCATTTTCCAAGGCTGCTAATCTCGTAGACCTTGATAAACCAGAACTAAATGCAGCCTTATCTAATAAACCTTGATCTCTATCATTGTTATTAATGACGAAGACTTCTTCAATTATATGAGACTTTTCTTCTGTTGAGTTGATTTCTAAAAAATCCATGTCTTCAGATTCAGGAAAGGGATATGGTCTAATCATTGAATCTTTCAATAATGGAATTATCGAACTTTTAATTTCATCCTCTTCAATACCCCAACCGACAACAGATCCACTACCTAGAATAAGGACATCGATGCCTTCCTTGAATTTAAAATGTAAAATCTCATTTGAAATCAACTCTTTGATGCTTGAATTGGATGATTTGATCTTATCTAAATCATAGTTTTCACAATTTGTTAAAGTTGTACATGGTTGAAGATTTTTCAAATTTTGAATAGATTTGTTAACTCTTCGTAATTCTTGTGAGCTTATTATTCTTGTAGTTTTGGGTATTTTTCTAAGAATGTTTGTGGAGTAGTTTCTGATGATACTGTGGAACATTTGAAAGTTTATAAAGTATTCATGTTTTAGAGGAAGTGTATAAGTTTGTTAGGGACCATTCGGGCATATTAACCAATTTAGTAGGAGCAACATGGGGATGCTTGTAAATTATGGAATGGATTAAAGAGGTAATTAGCCACAAGAGATAAATGGTTGGTGTGGTTGTTCGTTATTTGAATAAGCCAAAATCGACAAATTTTCACTTGAATTGAAATATAAAGATCTATTGTTAATTATATAGGATGGTCTCTCGGATCTACTACATCCGACTATACATTTTCAAATTAATACTCCAATCAGTCAAATTTCAACTGAATAACGCCCAAAATAGCTATGAAGTACCTTGTAATAAAACAAAAATCCACTGAATAATTGTCACTTATCGCTATCAATTCTCTATAATCAACACGTTCTAAATTGTTTACGTTTTACCCAATCCGGACTAATTAAATCGAGACTCACGAGTTGCAATTTCGCAAAAATATTTGAAATCTCGACTTAAAATGTGTTTAAAACGCTGCTAAATTAGGATTTGTTTGAGTTCATTCTACAACCTCACCGTCCACTCAGATTGCGTAACTCTCTCTCTCATGATTTCTGCTTTGTGCGAATTGATTTCACTTCTCATGACATTTTGTCCCATCTGATCAAATTTCTTCGCAAAACGCCAAAAAAACTTAAAACAAATCTCTAAATAAATAAAAAAAAAATATTTCATTCTTTTTTTCCTTTCACAATAAACAATTGACAAGTCTCGAAGTTCTTTCAAGTTTCGTCTTCCTAATTCTCCCCTCATTAAAGTTCCTTTCATTTCTGTTGTGAATTTATCCCATTCTAAGGCATTTGTGTTAACTATTTTTTATTTTTATTGGTTTATTTATATCACAAAACATGTGTGGTATTTTTGGTTACGTTAACTACTTGGTTGAGAAATCAAGAGGTGAAATCGCAAACACTTTGATCGAGGGTTTGCAAAGATTAGAATATAGAGGTTACGACTCCGCTGGTATCGCTATTGATGGTGACAAGGAAAATGAAACCTATGTCATTAGAGAAATTGGTAAAGTCGCCGCTTTGAAAAAAGAATATGAATCTTTAGGTTATAATCAAGATAAAACTTTTATCTCTCATGCTGGTATCGCTCATACCAGATGGGCTACTCATGGTCAACCAAAAAGAATTAACTGTCATCCCCAATCCTCAGACGTTAATAAAGAATTCGTTGTTGTTCATAATGGTATCATCACCAATTATAGAGAACTAAAGACGTTATTACAACAAAAAGGATTTGTCTTTGAATCTGATACTGATACTGAATGTATTGCTAAATTATTTAAACATATTTATGACACTAACATCAAAAATGGTTATGAATTGGATTTGAATGAATTAATGAAACAGGTCTTATTAGAGATTGATGGTTCTTATGGTTTACTAGTCAAATCAATCCATTATCCAAATGAAGTTGTTGCTACTAGAAAAGGTTCTCCTTTATTGGTTGGTGTCAAAACTGAAAAAAAGTTAAAAGTTGACTTTGTTGATGTTGAATTCCCAGAAACGGCTGAACAAGAATATACTTCTTTATCTCATCAAGAACATGCTGGTTTATTACCAATCACCGCTGGTGAATCTGTCTTAAGACATTCTCAATCTAGAGCTTTCTTGACTGAAGATGGTATCCCACAACCAGCTGAATTCTTTTTATCTTCAGATCCTTCTTCTGTTATTCAACATACTAAAAAAGTTTTATTCTTAGAGGATGATGACATTGCTCACATTTATGATGGTGAATTACATATCCATAGAGCAAGAAAAGATGATTCTTTATCATCAACCAGAAGTATCCAAACTTTAGAATTAGAATTGGCTCAAATTATGAAAGGTCCTTACACTCATTTCATGCAAAAAGAAATCTTTGAACAACCTGAATCAACTTTTAACACAATGAGAGGTAGAATCGATTTCAAAAATCATTCTGTTAACTTGGGTGGTTTAAAATCCTGGTTAACTACAATTAGAAGATGTAGAAGAATTATTATGATTGCTTGTGGTACTTCTTATCATTCATGTTTAGCAACAAGATCTATTTTTGAGGAATTGACTGAAATCCCAGTTTCTGTTGAATTAGCATCTGATTTCCTAGATAGAAAATCCCCTGTTTTCAGAGATGACACTTGTATTTTTGTTTCTCAATCCGGTGAAACTGCTGATTCAATGTTAGCTTTACAATATTGTTTGGAAAGAGATGCTTTAACTGTTGGTGTTGTCAACTCTGTTGGTTCTTCAATTTCTAGAGTCACACACTGTGGTGTCCATATTAACGCTGGTCCAGAAATTGGTGTCGCTTCAACTAAAGCTTACACTTCTCAATACATCGCCTTAGTTATGATTGCTTTATCTTTATCAGATGACAGAGTTTCACAACAAAAAAGACGTATAGAAATAATAGATGGTTTGCAAAGAATTCCAGAACAAATCAAAAAAGTTTTGCATTTGGAAAATACAATTAAAGAGTTATGTGACTCTGAATTGGCAACTCAAAAATCTTTATTATTATTAGGAAGAGGTTATCAACATGCTACTGCTCTAGAAGGTGCTTTAAAAATCAAAGAAATTTCTTATATGCATTCCGAAGGTGTTTTAGCTGGTGAATTAAAACATGGTGTTTTAGCTTTGGTTGATGAAAACTTGCCAATCATTGCATTTGCAACAAGAGATTCTTTATTCCCAAAAGTTATGAGTGCTATTGAACAAGTCACCGCCAGATCTGGTAGACCAATCATAATCAAAAATGAAGGTGATGATTCAATTAATTTAGATAAAGCTCTTGCTTCATTAGACGTTCCACAAACCGTTGATTGTTTACAAGGTTTATTGAACGTCATTCCATTACAGTTAATTTCATATTGGTTAGCTGTTAATAGAGGTATTGATGTTGATTTCCCAAGAAATTTAGCTAAATCAGTCACTGTTGAGTAGAGCTGGTTTGAATTGATTCTTATGATATCCAAATTTAAACTGTGTTTTGTTTGTGTGTTTTTACATTAGTGTTTATTCCCAATTCTCTAGTCTTTTATCAATTGATGTTAGAATCGTTTCACTAGTATTAATTTTCTTTCCATTATTATATCCTATTGTTTTATAATAAAGCCTTATATTATTGAAAATTAGAATTGTAACAAATAAATTCTGATTTCTTTGCCTCTAATATATGATTTGCTTCCTGTTTTTTTGAGCCATTATTGTTGACACTAATTTTCAGATATTGAGTATCAAGAAGGAGTTCTGGGGTAGATCTTCACAAACTCAAAACTGAGATTATGCAATTTGAACAATAAGATTTATCCAGTATTCCAAGGTCTATTCATGACTTCGAGATGAGTTTCAGGAATAATAAACTATATGTCAGCTATGTTGATGTCATGGACTTTGAAGAATCAATCAATAGTCACTGTAGGCTTTCAAGAATCAATCAGAGGTGAATTCTTTAGTGATCTAGAATATTAGTTAGGTTGATTCAAAATGCACTCAATTGAGTTTCTGAAGGTATGACATTAAAAAATTTGATCGTTTTGATTTGTGAATTTAATATACCAAAAAAGATATCGTAGTGATATTATTGATATTCGAAGTGATGTGTTTCCGGGAATTAACCTTATTTTTGAAGTGCAATGAGCAAATAATATATCTTCAGCATTTAGCTTAAGCTCTTATCAAAGAGACACAGGTATATAAGAGTTAGTATTAAGCTATTTAGAAACCAATAATTGATAATGAGGTATCTATTTGATCTAAAATATAAGATCTCGATCTATCTCCCACACAGCTAGCTCTAGCTGTGGCCGCTGGAGTAACGGGTTACAATTAAATTAATGCTCATATCTCTCATAATTTATATTAAATTTGATTCTACATGTGTCACTTCATGATATTCGAGATGATAAATGTTAATATTAATATATTCATCTCTAGTCAAATCTTGAGCTGCGGAGAAAGGTAAAATTTACACGAGGTTGTACTGTATATATGATATGATCTTCGATAAAACTGTAAATGACATATAAGAGATATCTAATTTAACCTCAACTTTAAAGCTGGATGTGACTCGTGAGTGATTAGAATTAGGCACAAGACTCGTCCCTAAACTCTTGTAAGTAATGAGTCGTGAGTGAGTTGTCGATAAAGTTCGAACAAAAATTGAATGAGTTAACAAGCGAGTATCCGTGTGCAATGTGCACTGGGCAGTTGCAGGGCTAAAAAATATTGATATAAAATTTGTAACCAATTTGTGCGGAAATATTAGAACCATCATTTTGATTCACAGATCAAGTAGTGACTTTCCACCTTTGTAAATTATGGGATCTGATGTGACATATAGGATGATGTCTTGTTTTAAATTGAATTATTGTATAGAATTCAATTAAGCATCT
Organism: Phaffomyces orbus; assembly: GCA_003708145.3. NCBI lineage: Eukaryota > Fungi > Ascomycota > Saccharomycetes > Phaffomycetales > Phaffomycetaceae > Phaffomyces > Phaffomyces orbus. The sequence continues at coordinate 45,201 of PPNK03000022.1, forward strand.
AGTTACTGGTACGATATCCATATTAGCTCGTTTATATCACAAGTTATAGATAAATTTTTTCAACACTATCCAAACATTTACATGAAAATCACTGCAAAGTCTTACGAGAATCTGTATTTGAAAGCAGAAACTATTAGCTATTTTCTCCTTTTCTATACTAGTGTAATAACGAAAACCTGAATTGTTAATTTGGGCCTAACCTTTCATTAGTGATCGCTTCATTAAGACTGTACAGAATTCTCAGTATTCATGATTCAGCACTCAAAAAAATAGTCTCAAAACTGAATCCAGGTAGTAAGTAAGTCGAAACATCGTTACATGGCGTATCTAATAGGTACTAGGTAGTATGTAAATGTAAATTACATATAATTCCCAGGTCCATAAATTTATATTTAAAATTTATATGAGAGTTTAGCCAGTAGGTTTGAAAATTGAGATCTGAGATTGACCATATTAAGAACTAACAATTCAAATTAAATCTCAAATGAACATCAGTTGAACTTTAGACTATTGAAGGAACAATTGATAGGAAAAAACTGTGACTGCTTTTTACCAAATTATAAGATTGAGTTAAATATGATTTTTTTTTTGTTAGGATTCAGGATCACATCGCTCATGAAAGGTATACTATACACATCTATTTAGACTCTCCACTCTAGAGTTGAAAAAGACTACCCACTCATGGGAAGTTGAGTCAGTTCACTACAGCTTGGTTTAAAGATATGATATATCAATCAATATAATTATTGGTATCGATAATATCACGAAAATTTTATCGTGAGGCTTGAGCCAGCTTTATACACAAAATTTGTTTGGCCAATTCCACAAAAGAGATTTTTGTGTTCAACATTAAATTCGCGAAATTTTGCTCAGATTAGCCAATTAGCGGAGCCCAATGCCCATGATCCAAATAAAGCAGTCCACAATTTTTGTGAAAACCATTTTGCATAGCATATTGCATTGCATAGCATAGCATTGCATACTATAGAAAAACGATCATCATATATAGTTTGAACTTTGACATATATATAATGTTGTCTAAGGCTATTAGTAGGTCCTCAGAATTGTGGATCACAAAGGAATTTACAACTTAAAACCATGTAGTTCCTAGTTTTACATTCTATTCGAACAGCACAACACTCTTTAATTAGAAAACAATTATTGATTGGAATTTGGAATCTATATCATGCAACCTGTTAACTGTACAGTGTACACATGCAGCAATTGTATATTCCCATTATATGCATGTTATTCTGTAACTTCGAGAATCGAGATGTTGTGCCTGAACAATGAATTAGTGAGCTTGAGACTGTGAGAGTCGACTCTCGAGTCTCGAGTCCATGATGAGTCCTAAGTTCTAACTCTAAGTCATAACCGAGTGGCTACTATTGTTTAACGACTTGTTCTAGAACTCCACTACTAGTAGACCCAGAAAAAATGAATCGTTGTACTTCTGAAATATGAACAATTGAATTAAAAAAGAGTACATCTAATTAGTTAGCCAACAAATAAAGACAGAATATATGACAATAGTTAATTGTCTGCTTATATGTTGGTAGAGTCACGAGTGGTACAGGATCGCTTCGGAGTCTCAACTCTCGAACAGAGATATGAAGATCTAGATCTTGATATCTAGTTATTCCGATCGCTTCCAAATCGTTACCGAATTGACAGGACTATTATTATAAATATTAAAATTTAAGCTGGTACAGTAACCCGTGAATTAAAACTGATAGAATATTAGAACATAGAAATCTATTTGATTGTTTCCAACATTCCCAGAAATGGGCTGATAAGATTTTTAAGCAATTATATAAATGGTCACTGTTCAGTGGGGTATCTTGAGTGTTGGACCAGTTCTGGATATTCAAGAATATTTCAAGTGTTGATTATAACTGCGAATGAACTCTTTAGGACAAAGACATTACTAATCTATCCTTTTACTAGATCCATAAAATAGAACGTTGGTCATCTTGCTATATTGTAAATGGAAATGGTTCTTGAGCTGGTTCTGAAACTTTGAGTAGCCTTAATCTAAACTACTAATTCCTTATCATATTTTATGTCACTTGGAGTCTGAACTCTGAACCATAATTCCATGCCCTTTAAAGCACTGTATATTTGAAATATAGAACGTCACTACGTTTCTTCATTTTTGATTGTTGAAACACTCTTCTGTTTTTAAATAATGGCTTTCCACACTAAATTTCTAACTAATTAAAAACAGCAACTTATCTAAATAAAACTCACATTAAATGTTTATCACACAATTCCTTTGATGCCGTAGATAAAAAGGTTCTGAGGGTAAACTATAATCACGAAGGCTCCAGTTTTGAAGAATTTGATAAGATTACTTTCACTTCTGTAGAAATGATGTTGTACAGAAACAATCCTAGAAAAATCATTCCTCAAAATTTTTGATCAAAGAGTTTGTTTGAGCAACTAACCTAAAAGCAATCAATCAAGGTGATGATTAAAACTGCCAGTTTTTTGGCTGTTGCTTTCGACGGTATACTCGACTTCACATGGCCTAGATCCAACAATAATGGTATATGGCCTTTTTTTTGAGAATGCAAAGTATCCTTAATTGCAATGATGAGATGAAGTTTTTTATATTGTCCCTCTCTTTTTTGCCTCTATTCTGAGATATCTGACAGATCAAACGTATCTAATGTACTCAGTGCATTGAAGAAAATTGCTCAAAAAGAATTGTTTCTTTCATAATGTCTCGTCAACCATATTCTATATTTGATCCAATCTTTTCGTAAAATTCTAGTTTCTCCTAAATAACTGACTTGAGCTTGCTATGATTTTTCGACACAAAAAAGTCACTAACCACTTACCATTCAAGTTACGTACAGATTCAACATTTCCATTCGGCTTTAATCCGCCTTTCCTAGTGTTTTTATTTTAGCTCCAGAACTTTGAGACAACCTTGAATTAGTCACCAGCTACCAGTAAGGCCAGATTCTGTCAGTTGATTATAAAACTACACTCAGATATAGATGTGATATATTGTATTATACATTATATTCAACAGATAAACTACAGTACTTTTTATGTTATAATTATACATAGCAAATTTTTCAATAGTGTGGATAAAGATAGTTTCATCAATCATCTGAAGGGGAGACCCCTGTGGCAACACCATGATTGTTTTTTCTCACTCTTCTTGATCTTAAGCTCTTGTCCTTTCTTGTGTTTCTCCAGCTATCTACAGCTCTTTGAATCAAACCTCTATGGTTTCTGATTTCAGGGTTATACCAACTCAACTTCCATCCTTTTTCGTTACATGCTCTTTCGTATTTACCCCTATTACCTTTATATTCTTCAGGAGGAACCATTGCCCTTGGATAAATACAATTTTCCACTAAAAATTGTTCAGGAATTTCACTAAGTTCGATTGAAGTTTGTGGACATCTGATCACAAAGTTCTTAATAATCTTCTGTTTTGAATAAGAGAATGAAATCAATTCATCACCAGTTTCAGGATCAATGTCAATTGTCGGCTCTGAGGCAGGGATTGGACCCGGTTGTGTTGTATGAGGACCTCTTTTATGGATATTTGGCATTGAAAATGTGTTCCGTTTCAGGAATGGATGAGAGCTAGGTTTCTCAATTTTGATTGATGATGAAGATCTGGATTTACTTTTGGTAAGAATGTTTTTGGTTGATAGTTCCCTAGGAATAGATTTAGAGCTTGAATCGGATGAATCTTCAAGTGGGTCTGTAAAGTTTTTATTAATGTTATCAGCTTGAGTCTTGTTTTCAATAATATTAGAGTAATCTGGCAATTCAAGTATTTCTAACGAATTAGTTCTCTTCTCTTCAGATAGATCTGTAGAGATATTAGGAAAATAAGATCCAAATCCGTCATCTGATACCGAAGGAACTTCTAAATCTAATAAAGGTTGAGTTGGAAATTGATTCTGTCTTGAATTGAAAACCGTTGATGGTAAAATTGGTTGCTCTATGTGTCCTTCGTAGAATCTTGAAGTTTCATTAGAAAACTCAGGAACCCAAATAGTCTCATCTCTATTAGATAAATTGCCTGCAAATTGATCTCTTATGACGAATTTTGATTTCAACGGTACTTCTTGTATGGGTATTTCTTCTTGATACTGAATTGGAAGATGTTGAGGATTAAGTGGAGATTTTACACTTAATTCCTGGAATTGATCTCGTATGGTTTCAGGAGTTTGCAGCTGATCTCTCAAATTGGTAACTTCTCTCAAGTGATGTTGCTCTTGTATAAAGGGTTGATTAAATTGTGAGAGTTGACGTTGTTGGAAATAACTTCTTTGAAATTCTAAATCATGTTGTTGATCAAAATTTGGTGATGGAACAAACTCAGTATATGTACAAAAGTTTGAAGGTGTGCCAAATTCACTGCTGATTTCATTTGACATCTTAAACGTCTAAATAGTGTAATATAATTTTTCTATCTGTATAAATTGAAAAACTTTTATTAATGTGTAGATATTGTAACTGAACTGATGCTAGATAAATTTTCTTATGATCGGAATTGATAAGTATGTGAACAAGTATCTGTTGAATGAAAATGAAATAAAAAGGAACCTTGTGGTGAAAGATATTAATTATAGTATATGAAAAAATTGAGCTATGATAAATATACAAAGTGATCCCAGACTCCTATGTGGGAACTTTCAAATTGGTTACTGAAGTGAAAAGAATAACAACTATTGATAGTTTGAAAAGGCGTTGAAATATAGGATGGATGTGATTGAAAGTAATATTGAATTTATGAGAACATTTGACTCTGCGTACTCTAATAATTGTTAAAATTTGCTTCACTATATATAGTCTTTGTGTGTGTTTTTTCACCGGGAAATTAGACGTTGCTTGGACTTTCACTATAGTTATATACTATTTGGGTACAAATTGTACCAAATGTGGCATTATATTGCATAAAGATACGTCTTTTCTACATATGTACCTTTTTTGTAGATGAACTGATATCGGCACATATTCTATGCGGCTTGATTTTATTTATGCCCATTGCCGAAATAATTTCTTCTCCAGAACAATATTTTAGGTTTCTGGTTTCCTATTATAAGTCCACTTTTTCTGATGGTTAATTTATATCAAAGTATTCTTTCATCATATAAGTTAACTTTAATCAAGCAACATTCAAGAGTTCAATAAATTGGAATATCTCTGATATAATCAGATTTCGCCAACTTTTTATCGTACTATATATAGATCGATATAAGACACTGGATAGTTCGAACTTCGAAATAACTTAGCCATAGATTATCAGACAAAAGATACGTTTTGGGGAAATATGACAGTTCTTATATTCATACATTTTCTCAATAATGCAGTCTATTTAGGAAATGACGCCTATAATAACATTTTCCACCTTAGATATAGATCTGAAAGAATTTCATTGATTATTGGCTATATTTATAGTCTGTTTCAGATTCATGCGGTTTATTCGTTGGAACCTTATAAGATCGTAGGTGTAATTACTTTTAGGTCTTTCTTCAGTGGTTGATTTCTCTTTTCTATGTAAATTTGCTATAGTTCCAAACATTGGTAAGACAATCTAAGAACATATACTAAAATTTTAAGTCATACAACAATACTCCATCATGATTTGTTTGTAATTAAATGGTGTTTTCCAAAGCTCAGTGAACATGAATTCAACAACAGTCATACGTATCAACACAAACCTACTAGATTCAAAAGGATTTTAGTCTTGACTAAGTATTTCAAATAATTTCAAATAATTTAATCACCTTCAAAAGCCAAAATATATCACTGAATGATGTGAAGTTTGAACCACTGTACAGTGTACGGTGTATTTATTATGTAAGAAATAAAAACAGGATCATCTCTTCATTGGAATACTGGAAATGTCACGACAGTGGCACCAAATATTTAAAACGCCTACTACTTGATCTTGACTTAAAAATATCCATTCTCTGAGCTATACTACTTGTGTTTTATACAACCCCCATCTAACATTGTAATCAGTAAACTAGGACTACAAACGAGGTGGGACAAGGCATGGTACAAAAGTTTTCCTCTCGATATATAATATGGTCTATTTCCTGTTGATCAATCTCAAGTTAAAGTTTAAACCTAAAAGGACAGTAAACCAGGACCCCAAGGAAACCTTCAAGTTAGAACTACGATCGCTGTATATTATATAAGGAGTTTTACAGGATAACGAATGTCAAATGACCTTGAAAACTGTATAATCTCCAATGTCCTATTCTTCAAGTCCAACTATTCTCCCAATAAACAACGATCTCGTTCATAATCAGGATATATTATGATATTTTTTTTCATTTAAATAATAGTAGAGTGGAACTAAATCTTGGGCATATTAAAATCAACTTGAAATTGCAGAATACGATAAGATATTGTGTAAAAAGTTTGTTGAGAATACACCTATCTTACCTTAAACATCGACGCCATCATTTTCAAAAATCAATTTGTCTTAGTTATACAATCGTTCAAAAGAAATAATGAATTTTTATATTTTGGAGGTTATATCCTACTTAAAGCTGGTATACAATGTTTCATTAGAATGTAGCGCTTATATATAGTGGTAGATAATACTACATAGTACAGACTATACCTCATCTAAGTATAAGAGAATCATGTATTTCGTAAATTGTGATTATAGATAACCTAGTCAACGAACCATGGACCAACTCTATATATATACCTGAAGCGGATCTGATGAAGTGAGAGCTGCATGAGCGCTAATCACTGAGCCATAAAATCCGATCTTAATTGTTTCCTGGATCGTGGATTACTTAGGATTGTAATACTCTGTCATTTACAGATACGTAACGGAATTTTGAAGACTTTTGTTATTAGATCAGAATATTCACATTTAATATATGGAGATTATTTATAGTAATTGGGTAATTTGTACAGAAATTAAAATACATACATATATATATATATATATGTATATATGCGCTATTTATATATGAGATGCGTATAAACCGTATGTTAAACGAACTTTGCATATCATTTTCCACGTATATATATAGTAGAACGTTGAGAATCTGCAAGATCGGCTGCAACTTCAACTGGCGACTCGCGAGCTTGCAGTCTGTGGTCACCGGGCCCCAGCCGTAGTAACTTGGACTGGATTTGTGCATTCCAGTCCATCATTTTTTAGTCCCAAATTCCAATATTGGAAGTTGGACTACTAGCTCGTGGAACTCCAGCCTTCTCCAGGTAGATCTGGTAATACCTATAGTACCTACTACCAACCAAGTACCTGCTACACTAGCGTATTCAGTGAACTGTTAATTTCTCATAATTAGAGTGAACCTCTATCGAATTCTTGAATGAAGGTTACTATATAAGAGATTAAAAATTCCTTCAAACTTCTGTGTGTTGAGTATAATATAACTGACACAAACCACGTACAATTGGTTATAAACATGGTCAAATTCTAATCTATCATCTCGAGATCGAAATATAAAAAACTGTTTATAGTGAATGATCATCACTAGAACTAAACAACTTTCCATTCAACAATGCTGCATGTTATATATATCTCTACGGTCAGGTCACTCAGGAATCAGGACTTAAGCTAGAGTCAAAGTACAAGCTCCAATTTCAGTGAACTGTGAACACGGAAAGCAGTCACTAGTCGGCTGTTTCGATCTGTGAATAGGCAATTGGTTATGTATTTTTTCCAAACTCATGAAGTTCCCAATTTTCAAACAATCTTCTGTTGAACATCTAAATTAAAGAAATAATAGTGAGCCTATCTATGTGATAATAAACTCAGAGACAGATGGATACTGTTTTTTTAAACTCTAGTGCAACAGTACTAACAATAGTGATTTTATGCTTTTTTCTATGGAGGTCTTCAGAGTGCTCTTCCTTTCCTATAAAGAGTGACCTCAATAATGTAGTTAAATGGGTCTTTGAAACTTTTTCCCTAGAGACAAGCTCTTCTGCTATCGGTAATAAGCGTTAATCATGACTATTTTTCATCTTTTTTTTACTACCACACAGAATCCACATAAATAGCACGATCGATCATATAGACAATAAAAAACCTGAGAACTTACATGTACAGCTCTAGGCTTTAGGTTAGCTCTCATAACACGTTGTATAGGTCAAATCACTTGGTATAAAAAGGAATTTGGATATGCTCTTTCGCTTCACTAGGCAACTCTGCTATCACTAGGTTGAGAAAACCCACGAATCAATTACTCGGTGTCATGAGGACTCTAGTCAGCGGTCACTGGTCACGATTTGTATACATCTTAGCTAAATACTTTTTCTATATAAACTATAAATCGCCATTTGTTGTAACTTATCGTGTACGCATTGTACATTGTGAATTTTATCTGAATAAGTTTTTCTTGTTAAATTGTGGTTGTACTAAAAAAATTTGAACAAATAGTGTGCAAGCCTCTTTCACAGCAAAGATGGATACTGAAATATTATAGGCCATGATCGAATCATACTAACTTCAGCCAATCAATGTACTCTGTAGGCTCAACCTATAAAAGCTTACTAAGTCATTAGAATTAAGAATTAAGGTTTTTGGTATCTGTTTTGAAGAAATAGTGAATAACACAAACAAAACTGTCACAGTCTGGATTCTGCTGTTCTGGGAGTTTTGGTCATATCTGTAGCTTGATGTTTTTTTATGGTTACATTTCCGCAGAACACACTGTACTGGGTCATTATAATGCTGGTTCTAATAACTGGTTTCATTGTATTAATCTAACCATTTGACACTAGTTACATTTAACTTCTCACGCCCCTGACACTGGCTCACATATGATATATTATATTGACAAAATCGTAATTAGCTGAACCCCTTTTAGAAACGTAGGGCCGACAGTTAATGGAACATAATCAGCTTATGACACGCTATATAAACTAGTCTCTCTCTGTCCAGCTGGATCCTGGATCCTACTCACTCATGATGAAAATTACCGAGAGATAAGAAATCCTCAAAAAGATGCGTACTTTTTGGTCTTCTCAGGAAATAGAGGTCAAAAATAACAACATCAACAAATTAAAGAAGGATTTGATAGATAAAATAACTGATTACTTATATCAATAGCCAATTCAAACATTTTAACACAATTTTTACTTCATTAAATCCTTAAGGCTCTTATAGGAAAAATCGAAGAAATAGTCCCTGCTGCATTTTTGTTTTTTTTTGTTTGGTGCAGATCAGCAATTGTTTGGAACCCCTTGTGTCTATCAAATTTCAAATCAAATTATCAAATCAAATAATTACAATCATTCTATATCAACCAGTAAGAAAAAGTTATTTTTAAATGTTCTCAAGCAGAAGAAAAAGCCGTGAGCCTTCTATGGGTCCATTGCCTGGAAATGTATGTATTCGCCTTTTAGGCTCGTTCTCCTTCAAGTTTACTAACAAACTTTTCAGCAATCAACCAATGTTAATAAAAATGCTTTAGCTGCTGCTAGTGCCATTGGTCTAGCTTTGAAGACAGGTACACCAATTCCACGATCAAATAGCTTTCAAAGAAATGGAAGTTTACGAATCTCCCCATCTAGAGGTGGTAAAGTGAGTAGATCAAATAGTGTCTTAGGTTTACAAACAAACTCAAGTTTCCAATTTGATTCGAGGCAAACACCTAGAGAGCCAGTTCAAAGATGTCAATCTTTAGCTGATTCTAAACCTAAAGGTTTGAAACCTAATAGAAGACCTGGTTCTCAAGCAGGACCTCGCACAATCAAAAAACATGTTCCAGGTCCACATGGTCTAATCACCATCGAGGTTCCAATTGAAGAAGAAGAAGAAAGAATCCGAAAATCACAACGATCATTCACAAGATATACAAGAAGACCACAAGTTGTGGAAACGTCAAGTCTAAGGTCATTGAATTCAAACTCTTCTATAAAAAGAACTGTTATTGTTGAGCACTTAACGAATGTCCAAGAAGATTTCCCATTAGACTTTGATAGCTACGATGCCCCAAAGCCATATTTTGAAGAAAGACATCATGATCTTCAATCAATCACTGAAGAACCTCAAGAGGTTCAAACTCCAATCGAGAAAGAGAATATTACACCTAAAAATGAAATCATCACAGAAATTTCAGAAGACTTTCATACTCCAACTGAATCTCTACATGAAGTTGAATTGAAAGGACCAGAGAAGTTGAGTGAGGAGATAAAGGAAAACGAACTAGAGAAGATCGTTGAAGAAACTAATGAAAAAGAAGTTGTTCAAACTGAAGATGCCGACGATGAGCTCAGAAAAGAAGAAGAATTAATTTTGGAAACACCTAATAATGATATCAAAGACATTGTAGAAGTTGAAGAGACCGTTGAAGAAGAAAGTGAAGCTCCTTCAACTGCGAAATCTACTGAATCATCCAATGGTGCTATTTCATCATTCACTGAACCAGACTCTGAAGTTGATAACGACATTCACCTTTACAATGGAGCTTCAATGGCACAGCAGTTGCGTCCAACAATTTTCAATCCTCAAGATTCAACTGATCAAGCTCGAACGGTTGGATTAAAAGTTCCAGAAGCTCCAGAATCAAAATTTTCCACAAGTGCTCAAAGTAGTGTATACTCTGCAGAAACTAAGTCTGATGATGATATTCCCATCAGGTCAGCTAAAAGAGATTCATTAAAACCAGCTTTAAAAAATAAATCTAATATTAGTGTCAACGTTAATGAGCAATCAAATCCTGCCAGTGCTGCTTACTTATCATTAACCACTGCCGAAAATACAAGATTGAATGCGTTGTCAACCAAACCAACAAAAGCTACCTCTCAAAATAATCTAAGAAACTCAATCAAAGCTGAACAAAACGGCTCTAGATTTCCAACTCAAAATCTTAGACATCAACCACAAAGAAATCCTAGACCTCAATCTGTTCAAATTTCAAGATCACAAAGTCAAATTAATCAAAAAAGACCACAGTCTCAAATTCAACTATCTAACGTACCATCAAATCAAGCCTTTTATAGAGCAAAATCTCAAGCAAATAACATTACTCATTCTGCTTCAAATATTGCTGCTGTCAATGCAACTATGAAAAAAGATCAACCTCCTCCTCCACCTGAGACAACAAAAAGATCCAGTTTTGAAAAAGTTCGTCCTGTTGAAGGTAACGCAGCATTCAAAAGAATGTCAATGAGAGATCCATCTGTTAATGAAAATTATTCTTCACTTAGACAAGAATCCAATCTTGGTTTTTATAGAAATCAAGCCTTGAATCCAAGAACAAACCAACAACAGAATCAACAACAACAATCAGTACCATCCCAAACTCTAAATGAAACCAATAACACTTCACTGGGATATAACTCAAGATTTAATGATTCTGATTCTGATTCTGAAGCTGTTGGAAATTCATATCAAGGATTCGCTCCTCCTCCATCTAATCAAAAAACATTAAGAAAACCAAAATCTCAATTCACACTTAGAGCTTCAAGTGTTTCTACTGTTCCATCTCCACAGAAATCGTTACCTGAACGAAAAACTACAAGATTCTTCAGTGCCTCAGATAATCATCATGCTGCATCTTCAACTCCAATTAAAGAGAAAAAGAAAATTGGATTTGGTGGTAAATTAAAAAAACTATTTGGTAGAACCAATAAAGAATAATCTCATGTTATTCATGTTTGTACTTTAGTAGAAGAAAATTATTAATTTTGTTCCTTCAAATAATTATGATGTAGTATTTTTGATAAAGAAAAACTTTGTAGTATTTAATATGTATATCATAATTCATCTAGTTTCAAACTCTATTAGTTCACCACCTTTATGTTTGTTTTGATCTTCTAAATGTAATAATTTCAAGTCATTCGAAAGTTGAACTTGTTTATCATCACTAGCCAATGGAATACCTTCTCCTAGTACAGCAACTTCAGCACCATCTAGCAAATCACCATAGTCTGCAGTAGTTGAGGATTGTGGACCAAAATCATCCTCTTCTTCTTCTTCAAACGTTTCACCTTGTGATTTAGTTTGAGATTTATCATTCTGAGTTTCAGTAGTTGAGTCAATACGACGACGAACTTGTGTTGCAACTCTTCTACCATCAGCTAATAAACCATCAAACACATCTCTGAGAATATTACCACTATTTGTGATTTCAGGTTTTTTATCTAAGTGAATTGAATCTGCCAAAGTATTTGAAAATAATAACTCATAAGATTCATCAGCCAAAACAACCATTCTAAAAGTTGGTAAATTCAAAGTTAATGGATGGTTTGGATCTAATGCTGCATTAGCTTTCAATCTAGCAGAGTCCTTTGTTTCATCAAGATCAATTAATTGAGGAGTTTCAACTGGTTGAGCATATTCAAAAGCTCTCTGAATGAATCCACTTGCAGCTGATAAATATCGTTCTCCTTGTTCTCTTTGAAAACGCTCTTTATCTATTGGAACTTGATTGGGTAGTATTATTTCATCAGTGTCCCCTCCATGTTGTTGTTTCTCGACAATAACATCAGCAACATAAGATTCAATTGATTTTTGTGTAATCGAATCTAAGGTTAAACCATCTTGGAGTGGTTTGGTAATATATAATAATCCTTCAGATATATGTAAAATACCTTCTCTATCAACTTCACCCTTCCCTTCAGTATCATAAATATCAAAAAAACTTGAGATTGATTCTAATAGATTTGTGTTAACTAATTTATCTAGACCAACAACAATATTAGCTAACGTTAAAGAAGATTTACCTTCAATATCCCAATTTTTGAATAATCTGTGAATGAAATCATTTGGATCAGTTGCTATATCATCTTCTAAATTAACCCAATCACAAAATCCAGATAAAAAAGTTTTAAAGACTTCAAAATCCATAGTAGAAGAGCCAATACCTAAATCAGATCTTTGTGATTGAATGCTTTGATAAAATCTATCATAAATATTTGATAAATGATCTTGATCAATGTTATAAGTTTTTGGTAAACTTCTAATTTGAGATCTTTTCAAAAATGTTTCAATATTCTGAGTAATTTCTTCTTTATGTTTGGTACGTTCTTTAGTGATCACTTCTTCTGTTATATTTGAAAATTCTTTAAAGGAAACAATGAGTAATTCTTGAAATTTAGTTAATTGTCTGAACTTTGGATCTGTTGAATGTGGGTGAGCCGAATCATCTAATCTATTGAAATAATCTTTTAAGACAGAAATAAATGTTCCATCATCGTCAATTTCTAACAACTCCTCGCCATTGATTCTCAAAATAGCTAAAGCCACTTGAAATAATGTTTTTGGACCATGTAAAAAGAAGATATCAATAATTCTAAACGCAAACACTAAAGGCATTGAAGATAAAAATAATGATAAAAACCAAGGTAAAGAAACAACAGATAGTTGAATATCATTTTTGACTATATGCTGCCATAAAATTGGCATAGTTTTTTCTACCAATGATTCAAAAACTTTCTGGTCCAATAAAGTCCCATACATGGTTGTTGAATAATAACCTGGTACATATTTCTCACATAATAAAGATAATGTCCAAAAAGCTTGCTCTTCAGTTTGAAAAATTAATAATGCAGCTACAACGATATTCATTGCTTGACAATAACCTAATTCAGGATTTTTCCAAGAATATGCTGTTAAAACTCTTCTTAACCTATTAATACCTTCTGGAGATTGATAAGCTGGATATTCAGGTAACGAACGATTCAAATCCTTTTCTATTTCCTCAATCGCTTGTGAGTTTTTACCTTTATTATCTTCTAAGATCTTTTCATATGTACCTAATTCTTTAAATCTTAAAAACATTGCCCCTGTCGTTAACTCCCAGATTTCACCTCTTAATCTATTTGGAAGGCCAACTCTTAATAATTTATAGAACATTTTCTGGCGTGAAAGTGTTAGATTTCTACCATTGTGTCTGAAATAATCGTACCATAGTCTTAATTTGGATTTATCTTTCAATTTTCTAACATCTCCAGGATATTTGAAGATTTGACCTAAACCACCTTCAGGAGTTTTGAACTTTTCTTTATCTGCTCCTGGTTCATTCTTTTTGATGATGAACTCTGAATATAATGTATCTAAGAAAGGCTGTAATTTTTTTGTGTTTGGAATGTTATTTCTTAATTGAACCTTTAATTTGTGGGAGAAATCCTCTGATCTGGACCGTATACCAATAAATTGAATCAATAACTTAATGCCTGATTGTAAATGGATGGATAGTGCAAAAACATAAGCTTTGGATGGAATTCTTTCAACTTTTTTGACTGTAGATAAGTTTAATACTAAAGTACAACTCCTTCTATCAAAACTATCTCTAAATACTAAAAAATGTTGAGTTAAGTAAAGCTTTCCAGAAAATACAGTGTTTGAAAAACCATGCGCAGTTTTCTCGTTCGACGAAGAAACAATTAGTACTTCAACTGAGATTTCATCTAGAATCGTTTCTTCTTCAGGTAATTTGAATTCCTCTATGAATAGTTCATCTTTTGAGGGTTTTTTCACAGTAGATCTATCAAAAAGTGTAATTGAAGTTGCTTTTTCTTTTAAAGCATTGAAAAAAGACATTGTGACCACTCAATTGAACGAAACACTTGAATGAATGAGTTAGTTAAAGTCCTTGAATCTGTTATAATTTGCTTTTTTTTTAGTGTCCATAATCTCATCTTTTGTTACATTATAAGATTCCTTGACTGCCTAATCAGGAAATCGTAAATTGAAAAACTACCTACTGAGTTACTTCAAATATCTAACACAAATTAATCTATATTCTGATATTAGAGGCATTGACTTCAATTTCATTGAGTAGATGAGCCATGTTCTCGAACTCTGAACATGGATACGATGCACTCACAAGAAGTTTCATGGTTTGCAAATAATGTTTTAGAAATAAATCATTGTAGTGGCCTAAGTTAATACCTTCAGCCCAACCATTAGCAAGAGGATAAAAAAACTTATGTGCAATTTTGGAGAAGTTATTTGGTTTCGCTTTCGGTTTAGTCTTCGTAAGCTTAGAAGACATTCTAACAATATTACCTTCCTGAATGATCTTTTCATCATCATCCTGAATCTCTTCAAATCGCGGAGGTTTAACTTCTTCCACAAGTTTATGTCTTGATTCTAACTGTTTAGTAGGGAATGTCGAGGTTGGTTTTTCTATGTACTCATCATCGATGCCTCGTAATTCTCTTGCCGATAATGAAATAGAACTTAGAATAATCATCCGTTGTTGCAAAGAATAGTCACCAGTGAACAATAATTTCATGACTTGAGTTATTATTGCTGGGTTTGTAACAATCACACTAACAATAGCATTTAATTTCAGCTCTTCAAACCTTTTTTCATTGAATTTATTAACTAAGCCGATAAGTAAACTTATCAACTCTTCCGAGTAGAACTCAATTTCCAGTTTAAATGTAGCCTTCTGCCTTACTAATTTGATTGTGAGGGATAATAACTTTGTCAAGCTTCTGGTTTTACTAAATTTTACTATCAAATCCTTCAAAAAAACAGGGTCAGATTCTTCTTCAGAGTTGTAACCATCATCTTCGTCATCACCATCAGTTTCATCATCACTATCGTCAACAACTGTTTTTCTTTTGTTTGATAGAGAAATGTTACTCAAACCGGAAACTATTGTTAAATTTGTAAGATCTAAACTTTTTGAACTGATCGGTTGTATTCTTTGAATCTCAAATTCTTCACCAGTTTCCATTTTAATCTCATTATTTGTTACCACTTTAGCAATCATAATTGCAAAATTTCTTTTCCTTGAGTCATTGACACCTAGTCTTGAAGTAATAGAATTCAAAAAAACACGATCTGTTGATATCAGTCTCAACTGATCTTTATTCAAATAATTAAGCAACACAAGAAGCTCCTTTGTTAGGTTTTCTTGATTCTTTTCATTGGCATTTTTGATATATTGCTCGTCACCCCATAACTGAAGTAAATTCAAGAACACTTCTAAATGATTTTTGAAATTATATGATATAGCTTGCTGTAATTCAATGTTTGAAACTTCTGATAGATAATTTCCTATGTAAATTTCTATATCTTGATAATTTAACTCACTTAACAGAAGTATAACAGTTTCTATGTTCTTAACATTCGTCAGAGCTTCTAAATATGGGAACAAATTCTTAACAAGAAATTGTTTCTTTTGTAAATTACTCATTTCATCAACAATAGATCGTAAATATTTGAAATAAGCATCTGTTAAAAACTCATGAAATAAGGTTATTTTTGATTGAATTGGATGAATTGATAAATATGAAATGAAATATTCTGGATCTGATTTATTCACTTTACAACACTCTATTAATTGTTTAGCCAACAGTGATAAAAATTTATCAAGGTCAAGCTTTCCTTCAAATGCATTGAAGATTTTACTTCCGAAAAATAAAGATCTAACCTGACTTAGTCCCATTCTGTTACCATTAGTGGAATCAATTACATCTTTTAGTAGATTTGAGTCAAGCAATAAGTCTTTTGTTAGTTTCAAATAGATTTCATTCTTTGAAAGTTTATATTGATTTACCAGATTTGAAATACCTAGGCAGGAGTGAAAAACTCTCTTCACGGTAAGCTGTAATGGTTTCTTGAGGCTTGAAAATACTGGTAAAATATGTTGAATATAAACATTTATGTATTCCAATTGAACCTTTAAATCATGCTTTTCTGATAGAAATTTGGAGGTGATGGATTGAATTTGTTCCACAGAGGGATGAATCGATAGTATTCTTATATTTTCGACATCCTGTGACATTTGTAACCAGTTAAATACGTTATAAAGAAAAGAACGTGAAAAAATATTAATTAACAAATGCATTATTATTGAAAAAAATATTGCAAAAATAAATCTCCCGGGGGCGAGTCGAACGCCCGATCTCAAGATTACTTTGTGTTTGAACATTACAGTCTTGCGCCTTAAACCAACTTGGCGACCGAGAGGAGTTTACTTTAGTTTTGGACTTATTTATGCCTTACTAGATTAACACCTTTTATGCTTATGTAATCATGCCCATCAAAGACCTTTGGGCAAGTAGCTGCGTGGTTTACAACAATATAGTGGAACAGGCCGTTCTGGCAAGACTGAACCGATGCTAAAAATTGTGGAACACACCCAAAGGGAAATTTGAGTTGAAAGAAAGATTAAGAAACATGAAGTGGTTAAATTAGAGTAATTAGAAGCCACTAAGAAAGGTTTTTACGTTGTATAGAATATAAATATAAGTAAATTCAGAGAAAAAAAAAAAGGCCGCAAAGTTGAGTTGAAAGAAAGATTAAGAAACATGAAGTGGTTAAATTAGAGTAATTAGAAGCCACAAAGAAAGGTTTTTACGTTGTATAGAATATAAATATAAGTAAATTCAGAGAAAAAAAAAAAAAAAAAGCGTGTATAGATAAAAAGTTAATGAACAATCATCTTTAGAGAACAGAAAAAATCAACCATCAACTATCAACACACCCAAAGGACAAATTAAGTTAAAAAGAGTCATAACAAGAAGGTTTAGAACGAATAGAATACCAAAAGACTCGAGAGAGGTTTTACAAGTTGTATAGATTTTAATATAAAGTTTTTAAGAGAAAAAAAAAATATTAACTATCAACTGCATTAACACACACGAATAGAGTAACAAAAGATAGAGTAAAATATAAATTACTTAAGAGAAAATAAAAACTTTTTCATTTTTTATTTCCTAGTAAATAACGATTTTCCAGCTTATTTATAAATCACAAGAATTGAAAAAGTAGCCAGTATTTATGTGGCAGATCTCAGTCAACTCAAGAAAGCGTTTTAATCATGTAAAAAAGTCGACTTTTATGTTGAGTTTATAGTAAATGAAAATAAGAAAAACCTAACATCCTGAATAATTGTAAAACATTCCAAACTAGCAACTTAAATGCAATCTCAAAATGATCATAAATTAATGTTATTCCATAGCTAACTGATTCAATGTAATAGAACTTATCACTTTAGTAACATAAAATGATACATAAATAGTTTTCTTATTAATTAATTAATTAACCATGTGAAAATGATTATTGATTTATTCAAAACGTAAGAACCGAGCTTCTTACATTTGGTTTAAATTTTCAAATCACTCCCATAAAAATGTTTCAAGCAAAATGAAACGCATCATTAGTTTATAAGTAACCATTCTTTAACCGAAACCACATCTCTTTTGGTCCAAGCAGCATTTGCTTTAATAGAGTCCAGCACTTGAACTAAAGATCTTTCAAAACCATATAAATCTTTATTTTCGAAAAATTCTTTAACATCTTCATAAATCTCAGTAGATGCGTAATTTCCTAATGTAAATTTAATCAATCTATCAAAGACAACTCTATTGACGTTTAATCTTTCATAAACTGCATCATAGTTTTCTTTAAGATAATTCCAAAATTTCAATTTAGCTTTACCATTCTTTGATAAAACAATTGCAACAAATTGAACATCCATGATTGGAATTTCTGGTGATAAGATTAAATCTAAAGATTTTTGAATTAATACTTCATTTGTAACAGTACCTAAAGCTGATAGAACCAATTCTCTAGTTTCAATGGCTTTGGAAGTTTTCATGACATTATATACTGATTCATAATCTTCAATGCTAGCATCTGGACCTGAAACAACAGCTTGGTAAACGATAGATTTTAGTGACGGGTGAATTTCATTGACTTTACTAAACAACGATTTCGCCTCTTGAACTGTCGGAGTAATGCCATAACCAACAGCAGCTTTTAAAATCTCAGATCTTAATTGGACTTTTAAGAAATCATCTTCTGGTTCAACATTAAAACTAAATCTTGAAGCAGTTGGTTCAATCAAAGATTTAATAAATCCGAATATGGCTTCCTTGACGTCTTGTTCAGACCACACTGAACTGATCAAACTTAATTTATCTAAAATTGTGGACCAAACAATATAATCTTTTTCTTCTCTGAATAAGAGCATTAGTTCTAAAGCTTCAGTGGTGTCTGTTAGACCAGCTACTGCAGTGACAACTGCATCTGAGATAAGTCCGACCTTATCAGGAACAGATAGGAGATATTGATGGTCCTTAATAAGATCACTTGATTTTTTATCATAAACAACTCTATAAAATCCAACAGTATCAGTATTAACTTTAAAAAAGGCATTACCAATTTTTGGAATAGTTGCACATCTTTCACTTAGATCGAAACTAATCTTTGTCTTCTCTCCAGAGATCAAAGTAGTAATATTCAATGGAATGTGCCATAATGTTTGATCTTGTTCTTCAGTAGCATCGCCATCTGATAAAAATCTATGTTGGGTGAATTTAACATCACCATCATTTAAAACCTCAACTGAAACATAAGGAAACCCAATTTTTCTAATCCAGTCATTAGCTTGAGTGACAATATCAACACCTGAAGCTTCAGAAATTGATTGTAATAAGTCATCAGTGGATCCATTAGAATAGATATTTTTCTTCAAATAATTAGAAACACCTTTCAAGAAAATCTCAACACCTAACGATCTAGCGATTTGATTAATAACACTTCCACCTTTCAAATAAGAAATCTGATCAAAAACTTGATCAATATCAGAAGACGAACGAATTGCCACTTCAACGGGATGTGAACTTTTCAAAGAATCAGCACCCAAAGCAGCCTGTAACTCAGTTGAGGTTGTAACATCAAAAACTCTCCAGCTTGGGAATAGATATTCAATGGCATAATTACCAACCCAAGTGGCAAACCCTTCATTCAACCATAATTCATCCCACCAATCCATAGTGACTAAATTACCAAACCATTGATGAGCTAATTCATGAGCAACCACGTATGCTACTTTCTTCTTATACTTTGGATCTGATATATTTTCATCAAAAAGTAGAGCAGTTGGTCTGAATGTAATTAGACCCCAGTTTTCCATTGCATTATGAGAGTATGATGGTATTGTAATTAAATCCAATTTTGGTAAAACATAATCAATATCAAATACTTTGGAAAAATAATCTACAACTTTTGTGGCAACTTCTAGTGCAAATCTTCCTTGATGAGAAATACCTTGTTGAGTATAAATTCTAACAGGAATCTTTTTACCGTCATAAGATTTTTCAGTTGAAGTTTCAATAAAATCCAATTTACCAATAGCCCAAGCTAATAAATATGTTGACATAATAGGAGTGGTTTGAAATTTAACAACTTTAACAGCGTCTGCACTAATGGCACCTTTCTTCTTTCCATCAGCTTCAACTTTTGATGAAAGAACAGGAGTATTTGATAAAGCAGTGAAGCTATCAGAGACAGTTAAAGTTAACTGGAAAGTTGCTTTTAAATTAGGTTCATCAAAACAAGGTAAAGCACTTCTTGCTTCAGTGGCTTCAAATTGAGTAGATAAACAAACTTGATCCTTTGCATTCTCATCCTTGTAATCAGATCGATAGAATCCGTTCATATTTTGTTTGATTATACCAGTATAAGCAATAGTTAGCTTCACTTTAGTAGAAGGAGCCTGTTTCAATTCCTCAGATAATGAGATGGTTGCGGTTTGATCCTTTTCATTGAATTCAACAGATTCAATACCAACTTGTGATTCAGTCTTAGTAATTGAGTACAAAACGTTGACAGATTTGAATGTCAATTCAGAAGAGTGTAGAGTAATTTTATTAGTATCATTTTTAACGTCTAAATCAATTACAACTTCACCTTCAAAAGTGTTGTTGGTGACGTCAATATTGAAGATTCTCAAATCATAATGAGATGGTTTAACGTCCTTTGGAAGGATATCTCTCTTAATTCCTGCCATTTCTGAGTTCTTCTTATAAATCCTTAAATTAGCAGAGACGTACATATTTTCAGGTTACCTGGGGGTTTTTTTTTTTAGTTCGTTTATCGTTTAACTAACAAACCCTCATTCTGCTTCATTGACGAGGACATCAATTCCAATGAAATATTACTCTGACGTCGTGGGAATTCCACGAACTGATCCTGCAAGATGGAGACTAGAAACTACAGAGCTTGGAGCTACTCGTTGGGTATATCTTGATGAAAATGAAGTTCATTCAATACCTCAGTCTATAACAACTAAATATCTACTGAAATCTGATGACTTCAATCCTCCAGTTTTACCAGAAGCCAAAACACCTTTTGATGCGGCAAAAAACGGTGCTAGCTTCTTCAAATTGCTACAGGATCCTTCAGGTATTTTCCCAAATCAATATAAAGGTCCAATGTTTATGACGATTGGTTATGTTGTTGCCTGTTATTTCACTAAAACTGATATTCCTGAACATACAAGAACAGAATTGATCAGATATATAGTCAACACAGCACATCCAGTTGATGGTGGTTGGGGTCTACACTCAATTGATAAATCTACATGTTTTGGTACATCGATCAATTATGTATGTTTGAGATTATTAGGCTTGAAAGCAGATCATCCTGTTTGTGTTAGAGCTAGAAAGACTTTACTTAGATTAGGTGGTGCTATTGCTAATCCTCATTGGGGAAAAGCTTGGTTATCTGTTTTGAATCTTTATAAATGGGAAGGTGTTAATCCAGCTCCACCTGAATTTTGGGCTTTACCTTATGCATTACCTGTTCATCCTGGTAGATGGTGGGTTCATACAAGAGCAATTTATTTACCTTTAAGTTATCTTTCTGCTGCTAGAATTCAAGCTGAAGTTGATCCCTTGATTGAGGCAATTCGTTCCGAAATTTACACGACCCCATTTGATTCAATTGATTTTAGTAAACACAGAGACACTGTTTGCGGTGTTGATTTATATTACCCTCATAGTGGGATACTAAATTTTGCTAATAAAATGATTGTCGGATATGAAAAATATGTTAGACCAAATTGGTTGTTGAACTATTCTAAAAAATATACCTATGACTTGATTTTGAAAGAATTGGATAATACGAAAGATTTAGGAATTGCTCCAGTCAGTGCAGCTTTCAATTTGATTGTTTTATTTGTTGAACAAGGTAAAGAATCAGAAAGATTTAAAAATGCTATGAAAAGAATAGAAGAATGTTCGTTTCTCGGACCTCAGGGTTTAACTATTATGGGAACTAATGGTTCTCAAGTTTGGGATTCAGCATTTGCTGTTCAATATTTTTATCTGACTGGACTATCAGAATTTAAAGAATATCATGAATTTATTGAAAGAAGTTATAGGTTCCTAGTAAGATCACAATTTACTGAGGAATGTGAAGAGGGAAGTTATCGTGATTTACGTAAAGGCGGTTTCCCTTTCAGTACCAAAGAACAAGGGTATGTTGTCAGTGATTGTACAGCCGAATCAATTAAGGCCATTGTCATGGTTAGAAATGATCCTCAATTCTCTCATTTGAGAGATTTAATTAGAGGTGATAATTTAAATGATGGTATTGATAGATTGCTAGATTTACAAAATGTTGGATCTTTTGAATTTGGTTCATTTGCATCTTATGAAAGAATTAAAGCGACCTCATTATTAGAAAAATTGAACCCTGCTGAAGTTTTTGGTAATATAATGGTTGAATATCCATATGTTGAATGTACTGATTCTGTTGTTTTAGGTTTAACATATTTTAGAAAATTTCACTCTTATAGACGCGATGACATTGATTTAGCCATTAATAGAGCCATAGGATATATTAAGAATGCACAGGGAGAAGATGGGTCATGGTATGGCTCATGGGGTATTTGTTATACATATGCAGCAATGTTTGCTTTAGAAGCTTTCAATACAATTAATGCTAATTATTCCAACACTGAACACGTTAAGAAAGGTTGCGACTATTTAGTTAGAAGACAAAGAAATGATGGTGGTTGGAGTGAAAGTATGAAAGGTTCTGAAACACATACATATATTGAAACAGAACAGAGTCTAGTCGTACAAACTTCATGGGCTCTAATTGGTTTGATTCTTGCTAATTATCCAAACAAATCTGTCATTGATAAAGGTATCATATTTTTGATGTCAGTTCAAAAGAGCACAGGAGAATGGGAATACGATGATATGGAAGGTGTTTTCAATCATTCATGTGCAATTGAATATCCAAATTATAGATTTTTATTCCCAATCAAAGCCTTAGGTTTATACGCTAAAAAATATGGAAATGAATCCATTAGATGGAAAGAAAATAGTTAATACACACAAACAAGTTGTTTATCTCATTGATCACTTGATATGATATTTGGTTCTGAAGTAAGAATATTATCACTGGTTGGTTGTTCATATTTTGGTCTTTTAGCCGCCATGAAAGATGATTTAAATTGACTGTCATCTGAGCTCAAGATACTGTTTTCACTAAGTATTCTATGGAATGAAGAAGATGGTCTTTCAGATGATAAAATAGTTTCATCTTCTGAATCTATTTCATTCTTTACCTTCAATTTACCAACTTTCTCTATCCTCTCTATTTCTTTAAATTTATCCATTTCAATTCCAAAAAGTTTTAAACTGTTTGGATTCATCTTCTGGAATTGAATTACTTGTTTGATATCAACTAGTTCTATCTTGATGAACTTTTTCTTGATTTCTTCCATTATTTCTTTTACTCTCTATTTATTGTGTCAATTTGAAACAGAAATGTGTCAAATCCTTGACACTCCGGATTTATCTCGGATTTTCTAGTAAATTTTTAAATTTTTTCAGTTATAGTGGAAACGAGTTCTTGCTACTACATGTAGTGGTAATATCAAATCTACTAATTAATATAAAAACACATAATTATCAGTATCAGATGTACTAGAAGTATTTTCTTTTTTTGGAAAAATATTATAGTTAATTGTTCTTTCTCTTAATCTAATCAAAATTATAATTATACTATATAGAATTGAGTACTGATTGTATTAATACTAAAATATAATAAATACAGCTATAAATATAATTATATAATATATAATTAATTATAAATATTAATATTAAATAATATAATTTTTAATTAAAGTACAAGTCATTTGTTATTCAAAAATAATTTGAACTTTAAGAAATCAAAAAAAAGAAGTTACAAAAAAAATTGATTCGATTTGCCGTCGGATCCTCCTCATAGTTATTCAATTGGCCGCGTCACATAATGCCATTATCAACACTAGATATCTAACTATAACTAAAGAATTATATGCCAAATCTATATAGATTTTATCTGTTTTAATATAAAAAACGACTATATAGTACCAAATCCCCAATAACAAAATTCAACAAGTACTTAAATTTAATGGTGTCAAATTCATTAGTGATTCGAAAAAATCAGGGATTGGGACTCGATAACAATACAATTTAGAAAGATCTCTTATGACAGTTCTTGCAAACATTTTACAATCAGAGAGAAGTTACAATATATAAAATCAATTCATTAGTGTCAATTTGTGGAGGAAAGAAGTTCCGAAAAATTTTAAATCCAAATTTACAAATTTGAGGTCATTTGTAGAAACAAGAACTGATTGGATTATTACGATAAAGACCACTGAAATGATTGTTCTCAATAAAATTTATCCACTATTTGACAAAATTATTCTAGGATGTGTAATGAATATCAAATATCTCTTCGGTGATTGGCTCATTTTTCGATTTTCGATTCTCCAGACTGAAAAATTAAACTTTTTGAATCGTGAAAAATAAATCTGAACTTAAAAGACGCTGAACAGTGAACAGCTTGAAAATTGAAAATGATTGGATTAATCATGAATAAATCCACTTATTTTCAACGCAAAGTCAATCGTCATTGCAGCTAATCTCAAACATTTTCTTTTATTGTAAATTTATGTGGGGGTTCCTTTTTCTCCACAAATTTTAATATTTGAAAAAAACTATTATTTCAAGTAATGACCATGCTTCTTAAATATTCTTCAACGTCCTAATCCTCCCAAGACTCTCATTCATATTCTGCTCAAAAATCATGTTCCCACAAGTCTCTAGAAGGGTATTAAGGAGATCTCTAAACAATTTCAGAAGATTGAATCAAAGAAATTTGTCTATTAACTCAAGACAGTTAAATAATTCAATCAAATTGAAATCTTTTTTAATAACTACTGGTGTAGTAACAACTTCAACTTTATTATATTCATCATTATCAAATCCAATTAAACTGGATGTCAATAAACTACCTGAACTAACTCCGGATGAAGTTTCAAAACATAACATCAAAGATGATTTATGGATAGTCATCAATGGCCAAGTTTATGATTTAACGAATTTCTTACCAAATCATCCAGGTGGTCAAAAGATCTTATTGAAATTTGCTGGTAAAGATGCTACAAAAATTTTCACTCCAATTCATCCACCTGATGCATTAACTAAATTTTTACCAGAAGAATGTCATTTAGGTCCGTTAATTGGTGAATTTGAACAAGTTGAAGAAGAATTAACACCAGAAGAGATCGATAGATTAGATAGAATTGAAAGAAAACCTCCATTATCTCAAATCATCAACATTCATGACTTAGAAACAGTGGCTACTCAAATTTTACCTCCATCTGCTTTAGCTTATTACTCTTCAGGTGCTGACGATGAAGTAACTTTAAGAGAAAATCATGCTGCATTTCACAGAATTTTCTTCAATCCAAGAATTTTAGTTGATGTTAGAGAAGTTGATACAAGTACTGAATTTTTAGGTGTTAAAACTTCAGTTCCATTTTATGTTAGTGCTACTGCTTTAGCTAAATTGGGTCACCCAGAAGGTGAAGTTTCAATTGCTAGAGGTGCAGGTAAAGAGGACACTGTTCAAATGATTTCAACTTTAGCTTCATGTTCAATGGATGAAATTGCTGCTGCTAAGGTTAAAGAGGATCAAACTTTATGGTATCAGTTGTATGTTAACTCAGATAGATCGTTAACTGAAAGAACCATTAAACATGCTGAAGAATTAGGTATGAAAGGTTTATTTATTACTGTTGATGCACCATCATTAGGTCGTAGAGAAAAAGACATGAAATTGAAGTTTGAAGATGATGGTTCTGATATTCAAGATGATGATTCTTCAATCGATAAATCTCAAGGTGCTTCAGTCGCATTAAGTTCATTCATTGATCCTTCTTTATCTTGGAAAGATATTGATCATATTAAAACAATAACTAAAATGCCTATTGTCATTAAAGGTATTCAAAGAAAAGAAGACGTTTTGTTAGCAGTTGAACATGGTGTTCAAGGTGTTGTGTTATCAAATCATGGTGGTAGACAATTAGATTTTGCCAGAGCTCCAATTGATGTCTTAGCTGAAGTTATGCCAATCTTAAAAGAGAAAAAATTAGATGATAAAATTGAAATTTATATCGATGGTGGTATTAGAAGAGGTGGTGATATTTTGAAAGCTTTATGTTTAGGTGCTAAAGGTGTTGGTTTAGGTAGAGCTTTCTTATATGCCAATTCAGCATACGGTGAACAAGGTGTTAGAAAAGCTATTCAGCTATTAAGAACTGAATTAGAAATGGATATGAGATTATTAGGTGTTAATAGCATTTCTGAATTGAATGAATCTTTAGTAGATACAAGAAGTATTCATTTGAGAACAGTTCCTGTCGCAAAAGATAGTTTATTTTCAAGTAATTATACCAAATTAGAAAACGTTGAATTTAAAGAAGAGTAAATATTGTTTTATAAAAATGTACATCATTATTATATTTATTTTTGATTTATTGATTATGGTTAGGCAAAGTACTTTCAAAGCTTTTTTCAATTATCATCTGTTTTATCTAACATAAGTGGCATCGATTTTATTAACTTGTGGTAAAAACATTATTAGTTTTCTTCTATAGGAAGTCATATTATTGAGTTGCACCGGATTTCCTTCAAAATAAACGGTATCCAATTCCTTTAAATCTTTCAATTCATTTTCAATTTCATTAAGTGAATTGATTTCATTATAGGAAATCCATAAATCTGTTAATTTTGATAAATGTGATAAATTCTCAATTTTGGTAATTCTATTTGATGTTAAATCAATTGTTGTTAATTTCGAGTTTTTTTCTAATCCTTCAATCTTTGTAATCCCGTTATGACTTAAATAAATTTCTTCAAGGTTAATTAAACTCTCTAATCCTTCAATCTTTGTGATTCTATTAGATTGAATTGATAAAATCTTCAAATTTGTTAGAGCATTCAAATTTTCTAATCTTGAGATTCTATTTTTACCTAACCATAATTGTTTTAAATTCACTAGAGTATCAAGATTATGAATTTTTGATATTTGATTACCACCTAATTCTAGATTAATCAATTCTGTTAAAGTTTCTAAATTTTCGATTTCTTCAATCCTGTTCTGAACAAAATATAAATTCTTCAAATTAGTTAAATTCTCAATATTTTTAATATTACGAATCTTATTGAAAGATAAGTCCAAGTTAACCAATTTAGTCTTCTCATTCAAATGCGATGTAATATGTTTGATTCTATTATCATAAACATCAAATTCTTCTAAATCATCACTAACATTTTTGATCTCACCAATTGAATCCAATAAATTTTGTCTTAACGTTAAAACTTTCAATTTTGTAAACTTCTTCAACTCAAGATCATGCATTGATCTGATTTTAAGATGAACCAATTCAAGATATTCACTATCCTCATCGATATCTTTAGTTAAATCAGCATCAGCATCAATTGATTCAGGATGCTCATCTGGTATAACAACACCTTGAATTGGTTGATTTGAAGCGTTAAATTCTTCAATTTCACCATCTGTTGTGTCTTGCTCATATTCACTATAGCTTTCATAAGGTTTTGATTGTTCAGTCATGATTAAATTTGTTCTTTTAAGGGTATAAGTTTGTATCTCATGAGATCATCTTTCAAAAAAAAAATTGCTACTAATAAATACTGTAATAACAACTTACTAATCACACTACGGTCCATGAAAACATGATTATACGTTAATTTATATATATACAGACGACACATTCAACCATCAAACTTGCGACTAAACTTTTTCAATTCATAAATAAAACCTCAACGGCAAGCCAATTTAATGAGCTTCAGGATTGTTTGAAATTAATTCAACAATTTGTCCAATAGTTTTAACTTTCTCTGAATCTTCATCACTTAATTGTAAATCGAACTCGTTTTCAACATTGACTAAAAACTCAGTGGCATCTAATGAGTCTAATTTCAAGTCAGTGGCTAAATTACTAGCAGCTGTAATTTCTGATACATCTTTAATCAAATGAGTGTTGGCTTCAGTGATACGACGAGTGATTTCCTCAGTGGAAAGACCGTTTGCTGAGTAGAAACGAGCGAAGGAAGGAGTGGAGACTCTTTGGAAAGCTGATGCTCTTAAGATTGAACGACTGGCAATTCTAAACATGATTTCAATATCAAAAAATGGTTTTGATTTAATGTGAATCTCTTCGTCTTTCCGTCATTTTTTTAAGGAAAAAAGTGGGAATTCCGGTCTGGCCACGAGAACACATCCAGACATTTCTCGGAAACAGTAGATCCGACATACACAAATGAAGAACCACAAATTTATACAAAATTAATTTCTATCTATTCTATTTTACTCTGATTGTTTATTCTTTGTTTTCTACTCTAGATTGTCTCCAGTTCATCAAGAATCTTCTCTTACCACCACCATTGCTGATGTGTGTGGTTTGCGACAATCTGGAACTGGATTTTTCTGAACTTGTAGTATCAACTCTACTCAATCCACTAGTTGATGCAGATATGGATGTTGATGATGATGATGACAATAGTCTACTACCAATTTTTTTTGGTGCTTGAGCAGCTGGTTTTATAATACTAGCACTTGATCCCCCTTTAACAGTATTCAGGGAGGAAACTTTAGATAATGTATTCGGAGTTGTATCACCACTTGACATTGAATTAAATGCAACGTGTAAATCCATTATACTAATATTGGTTCTTTTAATCTCTTCACTGAAGTTTTTTTCAAATAATCCAATCATCGCAGAGTGTGAATCTCTTAATGAATATGGAACCATTCTACCATGAATTAATAGACATCTGTAAATACAAATTGCTAAATTATCAAAAGCATTTTGTAACAAAATAATCTCGTTATTTTCTTCATCATCATCATTGTTGAGTTCTGGCTTGATTTGGAAGAAATCTTTATATTGTCCGATACCACCGTTGACTGGAGCATTAACAGTACCTGATAAGTCTCTTGATAGTTCATTAAATACTGAGCTTGTCGAATAGTCACGAGTTGATTGCAATAACAACTGTTGAGCACTTGATTCTGCATTGATTAAATCTTGGGTTTTGGTACTTAATGTCTTTAAAGCATTTTGAATTGGAGATAACTTAACAACATCAACTTTACGAATTTCACTTCTATTCATTAGAGTTGGGAAAACGTCAAACGTTTCATAAGTTGTTTCTTCAACCCATAAATCTAGAACGGAAGTTGATTTTTGCAATCTTTTCGATGTTGTGAAAAATCTTAAATCTTTGTTTTGCATGTATAATCTTGCTGCTCTTGATAAATCACCATAATAATTATTGAAATCAGTTTGTGGTTTAACAATAACAATATTTAGAAATTTACCAGGAGGAGGGGTTTCAATTGCTGTTACACTTTCTTCATCATTGATAATCTTTGCACCCGTATGCAATCTTAATAGTCTATTATGAATTGATGTAATATGTTCAAATGGTAAACCTTCAAAAATAAATGATTTTGATCTAACTGTTGTTGGGAAACCTAAACCAATGAATGAAACTTTGAAATATGTTCCAGTTTCTCTATCTAATGAAGCTAATTTCATATATAATTCACTCAGTTTTCTATGAACGAAACTTAAACCATTCAAATCAAAGTTAATTTTATCATAAGCTTCTGCTAATTCTTTATAAATCAGGACAGCTTTTTCTAATTTATTACCAAGAACCAACTGTTCTGCAATGTTTTTATATAACTTCTCCTTTCTTTCAAATGCACTTTCAGATGGGAAATATGGTTTGATTGAACTATCTAAAATTTCATCAACACTCCATTCCAAAGTTGAAGCCATTGATTCTAGACATAGTGCAGCTTGAACGTGATTACCTTTACTTAAGTTTCTTTCATATAAATCATCTAATGAAGAATTAAATTTCTTAGCATTATTAACTCTTGTTAACTGTTTGAAAATATCTAATTGATGGAATGTTCTTTCATCATCAAATTCTTCACCAACTGGAACAGAAGTTAGATCGTTTTGTGCATCCAAGAATTCACTTAAACTGTTAATAAACTGATAAACATCATTGAATGCTTCATCTTCAACGTCTAATCTAATTGCCATTTTCAATCTTTTGATGAAATTTCTTTGTTCATATAAACCAGGAACATATCTACCTGATTTGAAAAATTTATCTAACCCTATTAAAATACCCTTTTCAATTTCAACAATCTTGTTGTTTATTGGTTCTTCAACATTTTCTTGCACTAGAATTTCTGCGATTATAATTGACCATAAAACTTTAACACCAGTAGTTTGACAAGCTGAATGTCTTTGCAAACAGAACAAACTTAATTCTTCTAAAATACTATAATCTTCTTGAACGAATTCTCCATGATAACCTGAATTTTTTTTAACTTGAAATCTAATATAATTCTTGTTTAATGAATCCCAACCAAGACAATCCCAAACTTGATTTATTAAATCAGAACATCTTGCTCTTATATCTCCAGTGATTTTCCATGCTGCTTTTCTTGGAACTTCAGATAAATGACAAATTGAAGAAGGCATAGTTGTGGACATTGCTAAAACTGATTTGATGTACATTGACCATAATGATCTATCAAAACTTTCTGCTTCTGATGGAATAGGAATAAAATCTCTAATTAATGCAAATTTTATCAATTCAGAAACGGTTGTTGTACTCTCAATTAAAACTGCATACAATGATAACCATTTTTCAGAAGGAAAGAATTCACCTTGGATCAATAATCTATTAGCTTGAATGATTTGGAATAAATCATCTTTAGTGAAATCTTGAACAAAATTTTGTGAAGAATTAAATATATCATCATTTCTAGAATCTTCAATAATTGAAACGATACCTTGAGGTGAAAAATTTGAGACATATTTAGCAATTCTTGCGATGAATGAATAAATAACACCAAGTTCAACTAACAATTCGACCATAACAACGTCATTAATAATAGAATCAGTAATTAATTCATTGAATGGATATGTGTTGGGGAAGATTAGAGTATAGTTTCTTTTAGGTTTAAATAATGAAAAATCTCTTGCTAATTGATGGCCTTTGATCAATAATTTTGAAACTGCTAATAGTAATCTTGATACACCCCTTGGTAATGCATAAAGTTTAAGATTTTCATGAGTTAATGTATTCCAAGCTAAATTACAACATGAAACTAATAATGAATTAGCTAATCTTAAAACATCTAAATCAGTTGATTTACCATCTTCATAAGCTTCAATTGCCCAACTAACAGAATGACAGAAGAATTTAATCGTAGATTCAGGGATTTCAGCATTATTAAAAATAAATCCTCTTAAGAAACGACGAATTAACAATAATTTTGCAATCATTATCTTTGATTCCTTTCTTGTTGAATTATTAACAAATTCATTTGGATTAACTGATAAACCTCTCTCATCAACAGATGAAATCAATTGAAGAGCAAATTCAACAACTTCACCATCTAGATAAACTCCTCTAATATTCTCTAAAGTAAGATCAGTATATTCCAAAACTAATAACTGATCAGGAATGATAGAATCAACCTTCAGCTCTAAAAATGAAACTAATGATTCAAATAATGAAACCCATGAATTTTTCAATAATCCAACATCTTTCTTATTGGTAAGTATAACTGAAATTTTAACAAGTAGTGGTAAAATTCTACATAATGTTCTACCAACAAATTTCCATTCAACATTTGCCCTTTTATAATAGCCAGCTGTGATTGTTAAAAATTCAGGACCAAGTAATGGAATTGAGATTGTTTCACTTTGAGTAATTCTTAACAAATCATTGATATAACTGTAAAACAAGTAGGTATATTGTTCTTGTCTTGCAATGACGACATCTAAAAGATGAATGTATGAATAAAATGCAGCGATTTTTAGTTTATCTAGTTTCAGTTTAATTGAAAAACGAATTATTTTCAAGATTTTGTTTAATAATTCTTTGAAATATTTGATGATTTGTGACAATGTTGCTTGATTTAAATGCTTTAAAGCATCAATTAGTTTATCTTCATCATTAGGCAAAGTGAATAATTTTTTCCAGTTAAAAATTTGATGGAATGAACTTTCAACGTTATAAGTTTTACCAATATATTCACTTCTGGCTTCAACTGAACCTTCAACTTGTTTTGTAGTTGGATTAATGAATTTAATGATCTGGTTTTTGGAGTATTCATAAACTGAACCATTGGATGAAATAGTTAGACTTGCGACTGCTTTTAACTCATAATTGACAAATAGTTTTAAAGTCAGATTTTCATTTTGGTCCATTTTTTCTATATTTGTAATTTTAATAGTTTCACCAATAACTTCATTAGATCTAATAGAAGTAAAATTCCATAAGTTACCAACAGGTTCATTAGTACCCTTTGAAATTTTGATCAATGATTTTGGATTTTCATTAATTAATTGAATTGAGATCAAATCTCCTGGAAAAACTGTTGAATTATGAACAATATCAGCTTTACCTAAAGTCAGATAAATTCTATCATACGCCTTGACTAAAGGATCGAAGAAATTAGTTCTGATTTGATAAATTGGAGTTTTATAGTTTGCATCGAAGTTATTAGCAACAGCAGCTAGATCATCTTTGAATTCTTTGATAGAAACGATTAATTTTTCAGCCCTAGGATTTACTGCAACACCTTTACTTGAACCTGAAATAATTCTATCAGTTAGTTCACCCCAACCAAAATTCATATTAGTTGAATCTAATTTCGTATTATCTGTTCTGTTAACATAAGAACCAAACAACTTAATAACGAATTGATGAGAAACTCCAGAAGCTAAATGTCCTTTATGTCTTGAAAATATTCTTGAGATATCAGTAACACCTGCAGCTAAACCTTTTCTAACTTTAGAAACTGTAGCTTGAGATCCAACAGTTTTAGAAACTTTGATTTCCTCAGTGATAATTGCAACTAAATAAATTCTACTTGAATCAACTTCAGTACCTGGAATATTTCTAAATAAAGCAGCTGAAATTTTATCCAATGAAAAATCTTTTGAATTTTTGATATGAATTGCAAAAGCTTCAGTTAATCTTCTTTTAGCTGTTCTTAAAAATAAATAAGCAGTCATTCCTGAAAACCCTTGAGGATTTAATTTTGAAGTACCTGCCACATCTTTAAAATCAACTAGAATTTGTGAAGGTGTAACGATGTTAAACTTTGAAATCTGTAAAGGATGTAATTGCTCATCTAAATCATTAGTGACTGGGAAATTTGGAGCCAAAGCTGAAGAAATTTGATTAGCTGCAATTAATTTAGGAATTGGTTGTTTTTTCAAATCATCATCCCAATAATTATATAATTCACCTGATGAAATATCTCTCGCTATGATAGTTTGAAAACCTGATGGATCAGTTTTTAGTTGTTTAGAGTTATCTGATTGTGCAAATGTGTTAATACCTTTAGATGATAATAGTTTAGCAACTTTAGTTAATAGTAAAGAGGAATATAATTTAACTTCTTTTCTTTCGTTTATAGTGAATAGATTTTGTTGAAGTTTAATCTTAATATCATTCAATTCTTCGAATAAGTCATATAATTTTTCAGATAGAGCAAATTCACCAATGGAATAAAATGAGAAAATATGGGAACTTAGTTGAGCTAAAGTTGGAATTATTTCTTCTAATAAATCTTCAGAATTTAATCTGGTCAATGGTAAAGGAGGTTTCAAGTTGACGTTTGAAGTGACGTCAACGTAATCAACAGATTCACTTCTTTGCATTTCATGAATTGAATGGATTGGATTAGATTCGTTTGGTCTTTCAAATTCTGATTGAGATGGAGCTGAGAAATTTGAAATCATTGGAACCTCATCAATTATATGAACATGAGATAAGGGAACTATCACAACACTGACCTTAGTTTCAGGTAATTTATCAAGATCTGTATGGTTACCAATGAAATCGGATGGTAATGGATGAACTACCAAATAACCCCTAGCCCAGTTAGCATTGTTAGTTTCAAACAAGAAGACCTCATCACCATAGTAGAGATTTTGGTAAAAAGCAGATAATTTCAATTCAGGAAACTGGTCAATAGGAGTGAACGACTTGACTATTTTACCGTGCGAGAACATAGGCAGCGGAGTCCATTGGGAGACTTCCTGGTCGTCAGTCATGATCTGGTTTGATATTATTGAGTGGGAGCGTTAGGACTTGAAGATCTTAAACTGTAAACTGTAATTCGCAAATGTTTATGATTTTTTTTCCAGTGAAACGGTTTTTTTAGATTTAATTACTTGCATAAAAGACAAGAAAAAAGCATTTTGTCCACTTGAAAGTTGAGAATTGATAATATCATAGAGTGAATTTTGAGCTACGGATATGTGTGTTGTGCGTTGATTATTAGGTAGTTTTTGGCTTACAAGTTACTACTTAGTGGGAATTGGAAGTGTGGTATCATAAGTTACATGATAAAAAACGATTTACTGAGATTTAGATCTAGGATCACTATATCGTTAAGGAATGGTTAATGCTTAGCAGAAACGGAAGTCACAGTTGGAACAAGTTCTGAGGACGATTTCCCAATAAACTTCTTGAAATTATACGCTCTTTACAGTTTTGTTTCTTCCTAAGTTTCCTTTTTCTGTTCTTCTTTCTGTTTAAAGGTGGTATAAAATGAACAGGATCTCGTTAACTATGGATCAAATTTTATAATACATAAACACCATTGAAGCAATGATCTTATTACAAGGTGAAAGAGTGGGATGTGAGCAGTGCATCAGAGGTCACAGAGCTGTTACTTGTGAACATTTGAATAAAGCTCTAGTTACAATTAAAGGGAGAGGAAAACCAGCTGATAAAACTCAGAGTATTAGATTGAGAATCATAGGGAAACCAAAAGTGACCCATACTTCAGAAGTTCTGATAGATACCAAAAATGGAAGATGTAAAGAGTTGACTAAAAAGACTTGTCATCATCTTGATCCAAATACACCATGTTGTTTCTTTGTTGTTAATATTAAGGATGGCTTCACTTATGTTGGTCCTTTGGAACCAAATGATCCTAAGATCAGTACTTACAAAGTCAACCTGAATGATACACAATCACTAAACCTTGTTTCTCAAACAAAATATGAAGCTTTAGTTGAAGTCTCAAAAGAAGAAGCCTCAGAACAAAAGAAATTTGGAAATAAAATCCAAAAGCCTCAAAAGCCAATGAGAAAGGTTTCACCACCATCAATATATGTCAAAAGCAATCTGAAACTACTTGATCAACCTTCCAATCTCAATAACACTGTTAACGACCAACAAAAGGAAGATTCAGAATTCGCATACACTGTTGAAGAGTGTGAAAAGATGTTTACGGTTCCAGCATTCAAAATAAAAGAACCCGTTACAACCACAACTTTCCCTACTTTCGAAAAAAAGATACCTGGAGATCAAATACTATTGACGTTACTGAAAATGGCACAAAGGTTCAGAAGTAAGGAAATAGAACACGAATCAAGTGGTTCCCAAAAATTCAAAAAACGACTTTTTAACAGTACCATGAACGCTATTCGATCAAGGTTAGAAGAGTTGAAAAGGATTAAACCATATATTGAAACGATACAAACTTACAAGGGTCCAGACTATCTCAAAACATTGAACTATTTTGAAACTATTAATTATGGAAAGCCAATAAGTATGATGACGGAGACTGTCAACAATCCAATACTGAAAAGAAACCAAGTTGAGAGAAATTGAAGAAAACTTGACCATTTATGAAGAGACAGATCAAAGGAAATCAACAAACCAAGTAGTTGTTTTTAAGTAATTCGCATTTATTTTATATTTTGAGTTATTCGTAAATTTACCATTCTATTCATTAGTCATTCTACCATTATATCTTTTGTTTCTTTCTTGAGTCTTCAAGAACTCCCTCATCAGCATCTTCTTGTTCTTTTCCATCAATTTTTTTGAGCTTCTCAAGGAAATATTCTAAACCTATTTTAGCAAATTCTTGCATGTTGAAAGATCTATCTTCAACATTACCTGTTTTGTGAAATTTTGATACTTCACCATCTGGGAATGCAATTCCTAAATACACAGTACCTATATCTTTATTGGAAAAAAACCTTTGAGTTTGATAATTTGAATCATCTTCATGTATTAATGGACCTGCAATACCAGTTTCTGACAGGACATAAGTTGAACCGAGATCAATTCTCAAGTTTCTAGCTAGTCTCAGCACAACTTTCTCAGATGGACCCGTGTAGCTGTCAATGTCCTCCTGGGACCAACCACCAAGTTTTAGACGAGATTTTAAACTGTAAACTAAAGTCCCACCATGGAACCAAGTTGAAGCACCAGGAACAGAGACTAGATAAGCGGATAGAAGACCTCCACATGCTGCTTCAGAAACCGAAATCGTCTCTTTTCTTCTCTTCAAGATCTCAGCAATCTTAGTGACTGTTTCTACGACTTCTTTTGGTGGGAAGGACATGTTTCCGATAGTTTGAATGTTTAAGAAGAAGAATTGATAGAAACTATTCCACTTCAAGAGATCCTATTTTATTCCGGGCAGAAGGACCGGATCTCGTACTACACACAGAAAGACAAAGTCTTGTTTGTTCTGTTCCTCTAAGCGACAATAAGCAGTGAGAAGAATGTATAGAGCTGCACAGGGTACTCAGTCTCATGTCCTAACGAAACAGATAAAACGCCCTCAAGCTCACTTCTCGAATACACAAATTCTTTCTCATACAAAGTATTTTGGCTCATCAACATTTCGCGATTTCCATCAACGAAAAAATTAATGTAAACAAACCCATTGAAACCAAAACAGACTAAGGATCTCCCAATAAATCTTCTAAAAAGATCTTGCGCACTGTCAAGCTAGAAAATCACTAATTATACTGCTAATACCCGCTATTTATTCATACACTTTGCTCTTTAGTTACGTTTACTATCAGTCTTTCAGATCACACCACCTTTGTTTCCAGATCTATTTAATATTGGTTGAGCAATGGGTGCTTCCGAACAAGATCTAAAAGCTCAGTTATCTGATATTCAGAAACGTCTCTCAGAAGCTACATTTAATTCTCCAAAAAGATTTACTTCTCAAAGAAAAGATGATCTACCATGTGCTAATACTGATAGATCTCATCAAGTCTCAGGTCCATCAAGTACCTCTCAGAAAGGTGACAAAAAATCGCTAGCCAACTTTTTGACGAAAAGAGAAAAAAGAGTCTCTTTACCAGTTTTGGAAACTTCAAAGTCTCCTTCTGTAAAAAGTTCTGGTAAAGATATGGACTTTGTTGTTGGTTTAAGTGAAAATTTATTAGTTGAATGTAGAAGATTACAAGCTGAAAACCTAGACAAAACATCTAAACTGAAACAATTTGAAGAAGAATTAAACAAATTAAAGATAAACAATTCTTCGTTATCTACAAGACTAAATGATACCATTGAAAAAGAAGAAAAGCACAAAGATGTCAATTGGGAACTAGAGTTAAAATTTCAACAGTTATCTCAAGAGTTCAAAGAAACAAATATGAATTATTTGAAAGCCCAAAAGGAATTGAACAAGCAACTAGATATAACAAACGAAATGAGAACTGAATTAGAAGAGGCTCATCTACAGAAACAAACTTTACAGAAGGAATTCTCTTCCAACAAACAATCAGTAACACAAGAGATTCAATCTTTGAAGGCGCATGTTGATGAATTAAATGATGTCAACTCAAGACTTAATGATGAACTTGATGATCTGAGACAAAAGGTCGATGAAGCTAATAAGAAACCAAAAGACAAGCAATTATCTGTTATTCCAATTTTGCAGCCTCAAGACGATTCTGATTCAGATGATGAATTTAATGAACCTGGTGTTTCTCCAGTCAAAATAATACCCAGCAATATCAATGCACTAGAAACCGAACAACTTCAGGCTTCGTTATCCACTGCTCATCAAACTATTGCTAAATTAAGACAACAAATTCTTAAATTACGCTCTAATGAATTAAAAGGCAAATCACCTGAAATGAAAATCCCACCGCTATCTATTTTACCTATGAAAAAACCAATAAAAGGTGCTAATGAAAATAAAAATTTCCAAATTTTAGGCAGCTCCAATAGATCTTCTACATATATTATCGAACCTGAAGGAGATGAATGGGAAAATTTCGAAGGTGATTCAACTTTTTCAAATACTGATCCAACTACTCCAACAAAGAGAGGTAAACAAAGACCTCTGTCTACATTTTCCACCAAATCCATTGATTTGATTGACGATTCAGAATCTGATATTGACAACGAAGGTTTAGAAATTGCTCCTTTATCATCTGAACTCTCACCAATTTCAATTGAAGAGGTTGAGAAATATGCTGAAGAACATAATCTAGTTCTTTTGCCTATTGAGGAGTTTCAAAATTTGAAAACTCCAAAGAATCCAGTTAAAGATTCTCCATTCAAGAATTTCAAAGAAGCCGATATTGTTTCAAAAGCTAAAGAAAGAGGTTTCAGTATATTTTCTCAACAAGAGTGGTCTACTCAAAAGAAGGAGTTAGATGATAGAAATCTTGAAGTTAAAGCCTTAAATGATAGAATTCTTGCAATTTCAGAGACCGAAAAGAAATATGCTAAGGAACTTGCTGATTATAGATCAAAACTCGAAGTTGCCAATACACAACTTATTTTGGAAACTTCTAAATATAAAGAACTAGAACTAAAACTTTCAGAACCATCAGAGGAGTACATCAAAGAAAAAGCCTTAAAACAAAACTACCAATTGATTAGTCTTGATGATTTTGAAGATCTTCAAAATGAAATTTCTTCATTAGAGTACAAATTAGCTAATCCATCTACTGACTTTATAACCAATAAAGCTAACGATCTAGGGCTGAAAGTATTGAAAGTTGATGATCATTCTACTTTATTATCTGAAATTGAATCACTAAAAGCTTCATATACTGAGAGTGAGTTATCTAATAAAAATTTCCAAACTCAGTTAAATGAATTGGAAAAATCAACTGAAGAAATCATATCAGAGAAAGAGGATTTATCTTCTAAACTAGAATCTTTGAAAGTTTTCTCAACTCAAATTTATAATGCTAAACTCGAATTAGAAAAATCAATCAAATCAAATCTTGAAACCTCAGAATCTGAAAGACAAGAATTTATAGCATTTAAAGAGAGAGTTGATTTAGAAAAGAAACATTTGCAAGATAGATTAGATGAGTTAGCTGCTGATTTAGAGAAACATGCTTCAACTAAAGATGATTTAGAATCTAAACTTATTGTTTCAAATACTCAACTTGATGAACATATTGCAATTAATAAAGATCTAGAATCAAGATTTACTGAAATTTCAGCCAGTCATGAAAAAGCGTTACAAGATCATTCGATTGCTATTGCTTCATTAAATTCAGAATCCTCTAACAAACTAAACTCTTTATCAACTTCATCAGCTGCGAAAATAACTGCTTTAGCCGCTGAAATTGCTGCACTCAAAGCTGCTGAAGCTATTCATTCCAAAACTTTGGAAAATCACTCCAAAACGAAGCAAGAATTAAAAGAAGCTATTGCTAATCCAAGTGTTGATTATATCAAAGAAAAGGCATCTGTCCTTGGTTTAAGAGCAATTGAAGTTTCAACATATGAGAATGAATTAAATGAATTCCAAGCTACTATTTCAAATTTAGAAACTAATTTACAGTCAAAAATAAGTGAATTGTTAGAAAAAGATAAAGATGCAACTGAACTGATCACTGATTTGAAAAAACAAATTGATGAACCATCAATTGCTTATCTTAACGAATGTGCTCTTTCCGCTAACCATAAAATTATTAAGATTGAAGATTATGAGAAAGAATTAAGTGATTTCCAATCTACAATCAATACAATAGAAGCTACTTTAGAGTCAAAAACCAATGAATTCAATACTAAAAATAAAGAAGCTACTGAGTCAATGTCTGAATTAAAACAACAGATTGAGAAACCTTCTATGGAATATCTTCAAGAAAAAGCTGATTCTTATAATCACAAAGTTCTTTCTATCGATGATTATGAAAAGGAGATTAATGGATTCCAAACTGCAATTAACACACTAGAAGCCACCCTAGCCTCTAAAACAGCTGAATTGACCACCAAGAACAATGAATTAGCTGAATTAGTCTCAACTTTACAATCTCAAATTGAAAAACCATCAATTGATTACCTTCATGAAAAAGCAGCTACTTTTAATCATAAGGTGCTTGAAATTTCTGATTATGAATCTGAACAGGAAAAATTGAATAATAATATAAGAATCTTAGAAGAAGAAATAATATCATTGAAGAAAGACAATGAATTATCATCTGAAATTATTCAAAAGTTAAGATCTGAAATTGAATCACCATCTATTGAGTATCTAGAAGGAAAAGCAATGACATCAGACTACAAACTGTTACCATTATCCGAATTTAAAGTTTTATTAACTAAAAGTGAAAAATCTGCTGAAGAATTAGCTCATGAAAAAGATTCTATTGTTTTGACTAAAGAGAGGTTACATGAATTGAATAATCCAACAAAACAGGTAGTTATTGAGAAAGCAGAAAAACATGGTCTGATCGCTATCCCAATTGAAGATTATGAGAAATCATTAGCTACTCATGAATCTCCTTCATTAGAGCATATTACCGAGAAGGCTAAAGGTTTAGGTTATACTGTTCTGTCTGATGCTGAACACGCTGAGTTTGTTAAAACTTCTACTGCTCCAAGTAAGGAATTTGTTATGAAAAATGCTACTTCTCATGGTTTAGTTACTATTTCTAAGTCTGAATTTGAAGATAACAAACAAGAATTATTCAATATAAAGAAAGAATTAGCTGAAAGAGATCTGTTACCTACTGCATCCGCTGATGATGTTCTTGTCAAACAAGCTGACTATGATAAATTATTTGCACAATCTAATTTGACTGTTCATGACTTAGCTAAACAACAAGACAAAGTTGTTTTAGATAAAGATAGTCATGAAATTTTGTTGAATCCAACTCCTGAACACATTATATCTCATGCAGATAAACATGATTTGGCTGTTATTCCAAAGGAAAAATACCATTCTCTGGTCCGTGATAATGAACATCCATCTATTGATCACTTGAAATCCAAAGCTGCTCTTCATGATCAGGTTATTGTTTCCAGAAATCATTATGATTCTTTAAAATCTATTACAGAAGAACCTTCTATTGACTATTTAAAAGAGAAAGCTGCAGTTTCCGGCTTATCTGTTCTCCCTAACAATGAGCTTGAAGAATTGAAAACAAAAGCTAATAAGACAATCGAAGAATTATCAAAAGAGAAGAATAAGGTTTTGTTGTCAGAAACTGAGTACGAATCTTTGAAACATCCAAGTGCTGATACTGTTAATCAACTAGCAACTACTGTCGGTTTAACCACTTTAGAAACTGCTGAATATACTGCTTTAAAGAAAAGTATTGACACTCCAGATGTTGAATATTTGAAAGAGAAAGCTAAATTAAACTCCCAAGTTGTCATTCAAAAAGCTGAATATGAGTACTTGGTTTCTACTGAAAAATCCCCTTCTGTTGAATTTTTAAATTCTAAAGTTGGTGCTCTTGGTTTCTCTCTAGTCGGTATTAATGAACTCGCTGAATTACAATCTAAAGCCAATAAATCTATTCAAGCTCTTGCTGATGATAACGGCCAAGTTGTTTTAACCAAAGATGAATACAAATCCTTGAAAGAACCATCCAAAGCATCACTACTCGCTAAAGTTGGTGCTTTAGGCTTAATCACTTTAGGTGTTGCAGAACATACAAAATTAATCAAGCCATCAATTCCTGATTTAGAAAAATTTGCTTCAACTCAAAACTGTGTTGTTGTATCCAAGGATGTACTTGCTAATTTGAACCAAAAATCCTCTAGAACAGTGAATGATTTAGCTAAAGAATCCAACTTGAAAGTTCTTTCTCAAGAAGAATTCGATAATCTATCGGATCCAAGTCAAGATCGCTTGAAACAATTAGTTACGTCTGCTGGTCTTGTTGCAATTTCAAAGGAAGACTACAGTCAATTCACTTCTCCAACAGAAGATCAAATTACTAAACTTGCTGAAGATATAGGTTTAGTTACCATGTCAAAGGATACTTACGTTACGTTGACTTCTCCATCTGAATCTGATATCACCAAATTTGCTGAATCTAAGGGATTGCTTGCCATCTCCAAAGAAGATCATGAAAAATTTGTTTCTCCATCAGAAGACGACATTGTTCAATTAGCTGAGGGCAAAGGTTTAGTTACCATTTCAAAAGATGATTATCATAATTTCGTTTCTCCATCAGAAGAATATATCACCAAAATAGCAGAATCAAAAGGATTAGTTACTCTTTCGAAAGATAGACATGCTGAATTGGCCTCACCATCAAAGGAACATCTTGTTGAATTAGTAAAACGAAATGGTCTTGTTGCTCTATCCAAGGATGATCATGAAAAACTTGTTTCGCCAGCAGAAGATCATATTACTCAATTAGCAGCAGCAAAAGGTTTAGTTACTATTTCTAAAGATGATCATGAAAAAATCATATCCCCATCAAAGGATTACATCACTGAATTAGCAAAAATCCAAGGTTTGGTAACTATCAGTAACGATGAACATCAACAACTGGTTTCACCAAGTGAAGATCATATTGTTAAACTGGCTGAGGATAAAGGTTTAGTTACAATCTCCAAAGATGATCACGAATTATTCGTTTCACCATCTGACGATCATGTTGTCAAGTTAGCTGAAGCTAAGGGCTTGGTTGCAATCACAAAAGAAGATCATGCCAAATTGGTCTCTCCATCAGAAGATGAAATTGCTATATCGGCTGAAGGTAAGGGGTTAATTACAATCACTAAACATGATCACGAACAGCTTGTTTCTCCAACACAAGATCATCTTGTTAAACTCGCTGAGGCAAAAGGATTAGTTGCTATTTCTAGAGATACCCATGCTAAACTGACTTCACCATCACAAACTGATATCGCAAAATATGCTGAGGCTAAAGGATTAATTACCATTCCAAAAGATGACTATGAAAAGCTTCTCGCTCCGACCCATGATGATATTGTGAAATTAACTGAAGATAGAGGGTTGGTCACTATTACTAAAGAACAACATGAACAATTTGTCTCTTCATCTGAAGATCACATCAGCAAATTAGCAGAGGAAAAAGGTTTGGTTGTAATTTCTAAAGATGATCATTCACTATTTGTTTCACCAACTGAAGATTATATATCTACTTTAGCTGAATCTAAAGGTTTGGTTGCCATTTCTAAAGAAGAACATGATAAACTTACTTCTCCTGATGAGGATTCCATTATCAAACTAGCTCAAAGTCAAGACCTTGTTGCTATTCCAAAATCGTCATACACTCAATTAATTGAACCTTCAGACACAGAGGTTATAAAATTAGCTGAACAAAATGGCCTAGTTGCTATTCCAGTTAATGAGTACCACTCATTGACAGCTAAACCTAATTATGATGAAGAAAAACTAATTGCTGAAAAAGGCTATGTTTTGAAAAACAGCATTTCTTATGAGGAATTGGAAGATCTAGCTGCTCGATTCCACTCTAAATTAATTGATTCAGATGAACATGACATTTCTCATAGATCCTTAACGATGAATGAAAATCCTTCTATCCATACATTTGCTTCAACTATCAATGAAAGTGAGTTCACTGATGCTCTATCTCGTGTGGAATCGACTACTTCAACAATCAATGGTAGTCAAAATGGTGTTGAAAACTCTAATCATGAGATTGATATTGACCAATTAAGGGAATATGCATCTAGGCTAGGTTACTCTTTAGCTCCAAATGAAGGTTCCAAACGTGATACTGTTATTGAAGGTGACTACTCTGGTTTTGATACTATTGGCAGAGATGATATTTTGGACCAAAAAGATCAAGTTGTCAAGAAAGCAAATGATTTTGGGCTTGTTGTTCTTGAACAAGATCAATACGATGAACTTGATAATAAAGTGATTGATAAAGATGAACTTCAAGAAAGAGCAAATCAATTAGGTTTATCAGTCTTAGATACTAAACAATTTAATGAATTAAGAGTTTCATTAGAAGAGGATATCCGTGCTGCTTCTGAAAAATTAGGACTTGTTGTTTTATCAAAGGATGAACTAACCGATTTCAAAAAACGGTCTATGGATAGTGTCACTGCAGATAAGTTTATGAATACAAATAATATTAATGAATTTGCTGTTCAAAACGGGTTACGAGTGTTAACAGAAGAGGAATATGAAAAAGTTAAATCTTCAGAACCTTCAAAATGGAATCTAGCATCTTTATCACTAGGTGCTTCTGCTTTAGGTTTAGCTGTTGTTAGTAAAGCAGCCACTTCTGCTTCAGCTCCAATCATTCCAGCAAAAGCAGTTGAGCCTATATCTTCTACCTCTAATATTGAGAAGATACCTCAA
Organism: Phaffomyces orbus; assembly: GCA_003708145.3. Taxonomy (NCBI): domain Eukaryota; kingdom Fungi; phylum Ascomycota; class Saccharomycetes; order Phaffomycetales; family Phaffomycetaceae; genus Phaffomyces; species Phaffomyces orbus. The sequence goes on from PPNK03000022.1 coordinate 89,683, forward strand.
CCTGTTACCACTACTGGTGAATCTACTCCTTTTACAAAAGAAGAAATCATTTCTAAAGCTTCTGAATTCGGTTTAATCACTGTTAATAAAGATGATTACAATTCTTTGGTTTCTAATTCCCAAAATGGTACCTCATTATCAAAGGAGATGGTTGTATCCAAAGCTGCTGAATATGGTCTTGTTTCTATAGATAAAAAACAATACGAGACATTACAAAATAATAATTCAACAGATAATATTCAGTCTAGTGTTTCTGAAGATTCGGAAGAGTACACTCAAGAAGACACGGATGAAGATGTTACATCCATTCCATTAACTAAAGAAGAAATCGAAATGAATGCTAGAAACTTAGGTCTATTAACTATTCCCGAAAATGCATTTATAGCTACGAATGTATCAAGAGTTCCTGATGTCAATAACGTTGTTGTTTTACCTATTACATACTATAACAAACTAACTAAATCAGAAGCTTTCAGTCTTGATAAAGCTACAAACGAAGAGTTACAAGATCAAATTAATAAGAGGGGTTTGAATATTGTTCAACCTAACGCTGAACGTTTTGAACCTGGTCTCACAAGAAAGAGTACGTTAACCTCTGTCAACTCTAGAAAGAACCTTGCAGATGCAGCAGATGCATTAGCAGCTTATGAGTTTAATCATCCATTAACAGGAAATTCGTCGCGCTCTCATTCAAGAAATGCTTCCATCAATCATTCCAATCCAAGAACAGGATCAAAACCACTTTCCCGTGATATTTCAGTTGATGGTGGGCTATCATTAATAACCAATGCCTCATTAACAGAAACTAGAATTATTCCAGCTCTTACTCAAACTGTCATCGGTGAGTACTTACACAAATATTATCGTCGTTTGGGTCCATTGAGCTCAGTTTCAGAAACTAGACATGAAAGATATTTCTGGATCCATCCATATACTTTAACTTTATACTGGTCTACAACTAATCCAGTTTTGGGAAATGCATCATCTCATAGACCTCGTGCTGCTGCTATCATCAGTGTTGAAAGTGTTGAAGACAACAACCCATTACCAGTTGGTCTTTATTACAAAAGTATTATTGTTCATTCTCAAACCCGTTCTATTAAATTCACTTGTCCAACAAGACAACGTCATAATATCTGGTATAATTCATTACGTTATTTAATCCAAAGATCAATGGATGGTATTGAGTTTGATGTGGATTTTGATCAATCAAACATCAAAATTTAAGAATAGACACATATAATGAATTTTTAAAACCCTCTAATTTATATTGTAAAAAGAAATCATTTAATTTTAGTATACATCCGATTTAATATAATAAAGCTGTACGCATTTACGATTTTATTTTGAGAGTGCCTTTCTATGTCACTTCGCTTTGAGTTTGAAAGATTTAAATTTGAAAAATTGTAGAGAATTCAGAGTTCGAGTAATTAGAGAGCAAATTTCAATTGATAGCTTATATTGTCAACGCGGACTTATATAATTAGTTAGGCGAGTGCTCAATATGCACACAAAAAGTCCAAAAAGTAACACTTTTTTATGATTTTGTGGTCGAATGAAACTAACTCAATTTTATTCTTTTAACATTACTCATAAATTCTCAGCAATTCGACAACAACAACAAATATGAAGTTTAACTAATTGATTTGAAGTGAATTTGGAGACCTCTAAAGTGGGATTTAACCATTGTTCTAGTGATTTAGTCTTCGAACCTATCTTTCACTAGTTAGGAGTCGATGACGTACCACCACTTTCCCACTGTTCCATATTCCATCAATTCAATTCTTTCAAGTTTCACTGATGAATCGTGGTTCTGATATTAGAAAGTCGAATCTATCTTCGTTAAGTTTAGTACATTATATTTTGGTTCATTTCTAGAAATTTTCTTCATCTTCTGCCCTTAATTCTTCTTTACAGTCTACTCTATTTAGATGCAGCTTATAAAGATTCAACAATAAACTTCAGGAATTATACTTCGTCAACTACTCCATCTCATTGGAAGTTGCAACGAAGTACATTCAATTTACCACAGTTACTAATAAGTTACCGAGTTATTCGCGATATTCTGGAGAAATATTTTTACTATCTGATCATCAGCTCAAATCAATCAATCAATCAAGAACCTCCTAAAGAAGATGACCACTAGTATTGACTTAGGAATCACTGCTGACTTACATGTTCACTTACGTGAAGGTAAAATGATGGAACTAATCACTCCTACAGTTAAAGAAGGTGGTATTTCTATTGCTTATATCATGCCCAATTTAAGCCCACCAGTCACCTCAATTGAAAGAGTTGTTGAATATAAGAAAAAGCTACAGGCTTTAGCTCCTCATACCACATTTTTAATGACATTTTATTTATCAAGAGAACTAACTCCTGAATTAATTCATGAAGCTGCTAAAATTGGTGCTATCGCAGGTGTTAAGTGTTATCCAGCAGGTGTTACAACTAATTCAGCTGCAGGTGTTGATCCAAATGATTTCAGTGATTTCTATCCAATCTTCCAAGCTCTAGAAGAAGAAGGTTTAGTTTTAAATTTACATGGTGAAAAACCATCGACTGATAAAATTGGCGAAGAGATCCATGTTCTTAACGCTGAAGAGGCTTTTTTACCTGCTTTAGCTAAATTATCTACTGATTTCCCAAATCTAAAAATTGTTTTGGAACATTGTACCACTAAAGCAGCCATTGAAACCATTAAAACCATAAATAAAGACAAAAAGCCTGAAGATATTAAAGTTGCTGCTTCAATTACTGCTCATCATTTATCCTTAACTGTTGATAATTGGGCAGGTAATCCAATCAACTTTTGTAAACCTGTTGCTAAGTTACCTCAAGATCGTAGAGCTTTAGTTGAAGCTGCTACGTCTGGTTATCCATTCTTTTTCTTTGGTTCTGATTCAGCTCCACATCCATTACATGCTAAATCTACACATATTGGTGTTTGTGCTGGAGTTTTCTCTCAATCTTTAGCTGTTCCATATTTAGCTGAGGTTTTTGAAACTCAAGGTAAATTAAACAATTTAAAGAGTTTTGTCAATGATGTTGGTAAAAACTTTTATGGTATTAAAGATGAAGACGTTGTTAACAAAGATCATTGTATTTTAGTTAAAAAGGAACAAACTGTCCCTGAAGTTATTTCATCTGGGGATTTAGTCGTTGCCCCATTCAAAGCGAACCAAAAATTAAGCTGGTCAGTTGAATGGAAATCTATCTAATTACGGTTGTATATTTCAAAACACAAACTTTAGATAAATATTTATTAATTAACTCAGATCATGTATTACCCAAAACAACCATAAATTTCAATATTTCATCTTGCCCATCAGCAAGACTACCATCTTCTTTGAAAGAACACATACTACTACTTTTCCAGCCCCAACTTTGTGATTTATTAAACAAATCTGGTTTTGAGATAAAACAAGTCAATGATGGTTTTAATTTTCTTGAGGGTGTATAAATCACATAATAAACAGAAGATTGATCTCTGTTGTCTTCATACTCCAAGAATGAAGTGTCCATATCATAATCTTCAGAACCATCATCATCATCTTCAATATCTGGTTCCGGTGTATCTTCGTCAGCGGTTGAATATGATTCTCTTGAACTATCAGTGCTTGGGTTGATTGTTAAATTAGCCAAATTTTGAACAAAACTGTCAGTTGAATTATCAAACGTTTTATTTATACTCTTGCTGAATAAGTCTTTATGCAACAACCCATTTTTAGAGGGTGATAGACTCGTTGCTCTATGAACATAAACACCCATTTGATAACCCTTTTTAGTTTTCATTTTTTGAACATATAAATTCCAATACGATCCTGCATATTTTAAAGTCTTTGAATAAACTCTTTTATCTGATTCAAACTCAGAAATTCCATAGAATGCAACACCGAATCTAAATGGTGGAATCTTTGTAACGTTATAAAAATCATCACGAGATTTAGAATCCTTAACAGAGTTATCATCATTCAACTCATTTGGACTTATTCTATGGTGTTCATCTATTTGTTTAATTAGTTCATGAGGATTACCGTATAATGTTTCATCTTTTGTTGGTATGAACCATGAATTAATATTATTTGGAGGATATTTGGATGTTTTACTTAAGCCTAAATCTGAAGTTTTATTATTTGCAGTTGCAATTTTTTTTTGTAATGATATATTCGTCCATAACGCTTCTTTTAGAACACTTAACTTTACATAAGTTTCACCGTTTGAGTATTTATAGTTTTCTAATTTTTGTAGTTTTTCAGGTGTTAAATGACAGAAATGAATTTTTGAATTTAAGGCATCTTGGATCAAAGTGATATCATCTAATTCATGAAACTCCTTTTTGGAATTGAAAGAATTAGATCTTCTTTCAATTAATTTCATAACAAATAAAGCTCTTTCCCATTCAGAAGGAACAAAAAATGAATCTAATCCAATAACATCAGCAATTATTGAAGTAGGTATACCATCCCAATTTTTAGAACCAGCTTGCCAACCTTCAGAACATAAAATGCTTTTGACACTACCAATTATTCTTTCACTTGCTTTACCGTAGTTATTTTCAATTGCGAAAACAGAAATTTGTGCTAAATTTTCAAAAGATAGGTTGTTAATAACATCATCAGTTGCAGAACATACAATTTCTGGAATATCAAGGTATTGACCCACAGCTATGAGACTTAAATCCAAATTTCCTTTAGTATTTGATTTTTCAACACCATATAGTTTACCAATGGCTATTTCAAAAGCATCTTGAGTAATGTTTGAGTCATCAAACACCAAATCTAAAGATTTGTTAACAGAATCATTCCAAGGACCATTGAAAAATAATGAAAAATAACCACTTCTGTCTAAAATCAGTTTATGAAGGTTGTATTCTTTCTTGAATGCAGTTATCTTAATATCAGAACAAGCACCTTCTAGAAGTCCACGTCGAAGTATAAAGCTACTTAAACTTTCGTTATTACAACAGCCATTTGAGCAGCATCTTGAATTATTATCATGTGCACTATTATCAACAGTAGACTCTGTTTCCTTCGTTGGAGTGTCAGTTCCAGATTTTCCGAAACCTTCTCTTATATGAGAAGATATTTGATTATCTGGAGTTGTAAAGAAACTGGATGGAAGTGGATTTGATGTATAATTCCGTCTTGATTCCATGATTTATAAAATAACAATGAAAACTCTGTTAGTAGATGACTGTGTTTTTATTGATGAATGATACCGAGTTAGCAATTGCACCAATTTTGGGATCTTTATAAGTTGGTGAAGCCAATGATATCTAGTAGATCTTGAAATATATAATGTGACAAAAACAATAGCAATATCGATGTTTTTAAATGGCAACCAACTTGAGATTGAAGTGAGAGTCACTGAGTAATTTGAGTGAAGAGTTATGAAATCTTTTAATGAAATAGAAGTAAAAGAATAAATAAATTATTTCAAAAGAATAAACAAAGAGAAGTTAAAAGAAAGAGAAGAGACACATAAACAATAACAAAGTCACCCGGAATTTCACTCAAAAAAAAAAATTATGCGATGAGCTGATTTGAAAGAGATTTTATTATTTACTATTTGACAGTTTAGTTATGAGTGACGAAGGAAGTGCAGGTGTTGCTCCTGCATTGTCCACTTATCAAGATGAGAGCTCTTTTGAATTCCAAAAGTACGACAAACACATCCAGGATAGAAGCTATTTAGGTCCCGAATGGACTCAGATTGATAATCGAGATCCAGTTAAATTATTTGATAGATTATATGATTATTACTCAATTAATGAACTAATAGATTATCTCTCTCAAGAAGATGAGAATGAGAATAGACTATTCAAAAGAATAACGCTACAATTTCCTGATAACCTTGTTGCTGATTCTTCAATAGTTGTTCAACAATTACAAGATGGTTTAGTTCAATCAAGAATTCGAAACGGTCATCACTCAAATGATGAAGTTCCTCATCATGAAGTTAAAGATGAACATCATGGTGATAAAAAGCATGGAAAAGATGATAACTGTAAAAAAACCTGCTTGAATTGTAAATGCTCAGATCCATTAGATTCCAAAAAAACAATAGATAACACACAAAACGTTTGGGTCTTAGCAGATACAGCATATAGTTCGTGTTGTATTGATGAAGTTGCTGCAGAACATGTGAACAGTGATATAGTGATACATTTCGGAGATGCTTGTTTGAATGCTATTCAGAAACTACCTTCCGTTTATGTCTTTGGTAAACCATACATTGATATCGACTTAATTATATCAAAATTCAAAGAAACATATCCTGACCAAAATCAAAAAGTAATATTGATGGCAGATACCCCATATACAAGACAATTAGAAAGTATTTATTTAAATCTTAAAGAAACTTATAAACATATTGGATTCACTGATATAAATTTAGAGAAAGCTAATAGTTCTAAAATAGTTGGCTTTGAAAGTTGTAATCTTAAATCTAAATCAAATCTTAGATTTTCAAATAGAATATTAGTCACTGATGATCAGATAAACTCAGAAGATGAATTGTTAGATTATGATTTATTTCATATTACGGAACCTCAAGCACCTCATTTATTATACCTTTCAACTAAATTCAACTCACTTTCAATATATCATCCAAACAAGAACAGCATAGATCAAGGCCCATTCCCTTCATTGAAGAAAAGATATAGATATATGCATATTTCGAGAACTTCAGGTACGATAGGTATATTGGTCAACACACTGTCATTAAGAAATACCACTGAAATGATCAAAAAAGTTAAAGATACCATCAAGGAAGCTGACAAGAAGTCGTACATGTTTGTTGTTGGGAAGCCAAATGTTGCCAAGTTAGCAAATTTTGAATCAATTGAAGTTTGGTGTATTTTAGGCTGTGGACAAGGTGGGATTGTTTTAGATCCACATAATGAGTTTTATAGACCTATTATCACCCCCTATGAGTTAGATCTGGCTTTGAATCCTATGGTTTCCTGGACTGGGAAATGGGTTACTGAATTTGAAAAGTTTTTACATGATGAAGATGAGGAAGATGAAGAAGAAACAGTCGATGGTAATTCATCAAATCCTGAATATGAAGAAGATGCACCAGAATTTAATCCAGTTACAGGGAAATATATCAGCACATCAAGACCATTAAGAAACATACAACATTTGGCAATTGACTCATTAAGCCATAATTCATCAGAAGAAGAAGGTCAATTAGTAAAGAAATTTTCCCAAGCTATTTCTATTAAAGGAACTGTTTCCACGTCAGCCATTCATTTACAAAATAGACAATGGACAGGTTTAGGTAGTGATTTTAATAACGATGAAGATTATGAAGAGGAAGGTGCATTAATCGAAGAGGGTATTGGTGGTGTTGCTCGTGGTTATTCCTTTGATGTGAAAGATGCAAAAACCCATAATGAAAAATAAACTGGGATAATATTTATTTAATTCAAATACTCATATAACATGTTTATTGTACATAGTATTTATCTTCATATTTGAGTAGATCTAGGATTGTGAATAGAGAGAGGATAGAGAATTTCGAAGACTATATACTACTAAGGTCAATTATATAAATATTGAATGGAAAAACCATAGAATATATCGATAAGAGATGTGATGAACTTCGAAGCAAGATATATGAAGACAAATCCATTTTAATCAATCGATGTTCAGCGAGCTAAGATACTAGACCCTAATGAGATGAGTCAAAAGCTTTCCCTCAACTCTTCAAAAAATCCCAACGTGAAATTCCAATACTCTTTATTTTATACTTTATAGAGTTCTTTATAAACTCTCTCTTAGTTGGATCTTTAAGTTAAGGGTTATGTGTAAAGAAAGAAGTTAATTAGACTTCTATGCTTCGGGGACAAAAACATTATTCTTTTCTGGAAATCTCAATAAACTGATAAATCCTTGAAAACAACCACAATGTCATTAAATCTCACAGAAATCAAACAGTTCTTAATTGAGCTAGCTAGGGAATCAGGTGAGATCATCCAATCTCATTCAGGTAAAGAAACCTTTGATGATAAAAAAAATTCAGTTGATTTAGTCACTAAAATTGATAAATTAGTTGAAAAAACAGTCTTTGATAAAATTCAATTAAAATATCCACAGTTCAAATTCATCGGTGAAGAAACTTACATTGAAGGTGAAACGAAGTTAACAGATGATCCAACTTTCATTGTTGACCCAATTGATGGAACTACAAACTTCATTCATAACTTTCCGTATTCTTGTATTTCATTAGGTTTTACAATAAATCAAAAACCAACAGTTGGTGTCATTTATAATCCACATTTGAACTTATTATTCCATGCTATTAAAGGTCAAGGTGCCTATTTAAACGATACCAAACTACCAAACTTATCAGAACGCTCGTTGACTTTGCAAAGTTCAATTGTGGCATTGGAAGGTGGTTCTGATAGATCTGGTGAATTATTTGATATTAAGATTGAAACTTTCAAGAATCTATTGAGTAAAGAAAAAGGTTTCATACATGGATTTAGATCTTTTGGCTCTGCAGCTATGAATATTTCTCATGTTGCTACTGGTCAATTAGATTCTTATTGGGAAGGTGGTTGTCAAAGTTGGGATGTCGCTGCTGGTTGGGTCATTCTTGAAGAAACTGGTGGTGTTGTTGTCAGTGGGAAACGCGATGGTAAAGAAACTACTGTTGATTCAAGAGTTTATTTATTCGTTAGAGGTGCTCCTAAACAAGATCAAGAAAAATATATCACTGAATTTTGCAGTAACATTACAGGTGATTTAAAATATTGAAATATATTAAGTACACTCAAAATACATACAGAATCATATTTTTGTGCTCTTGTTAACCAATACGGTATGGTATTTTAAGTGTTTGGTTCAAGTAAATTGAGACGAAACATTTTTTTGTTACTTGATCGTTTTATAGTTGATGGCACAAAGATAATTAGTCTACACCTTAAGCCACAATTTGTCTTTTATCATGTTCTTCATAGACTGAATATTGCTTTAAACATCTTTACTACTTTCTTTTCTTTTTTTCTTCAATTGTGACTTTCTTCATCATCTTCTTTTTTTCAACTTTTACAGAAATTCTTTAATATCGGTTTAGTCTCACCAATTTGACCTGCTCAGCAATGGTCCATAGCACTTTATTCTAAGACCTCGATTGTCTTCTCATTTATGCTCTGATTAGAACGAATATTAGTGGAGAATTTGAATAGTTTAGAATGTTATTACTAAAATTCATAGTGTCAAAATGTGTATTTTGAATGAGTCCCTTTTATTAAACCTTTCAGTCAGGAAATCATGTTATATATAGTGTAATTTACTTGTTGACGAACCATCTGCAGTTGGTGACTGCATCTACGAATATTTAACCAATGGTTGTACCTAATTCTTATTTTAATGCAACTCTTCATGTATGTCTTCATGTATGCTCGTTGTTCTGATCAATACATATAGCTTGAATGTTCGATAACCTGTAATATTGACGCTTGATATAACTTAAATCGATTTAAATTTTATGAAAAAGACTGTGGTTGGTTGACTAGCGAGTCGAGACTCTTTCAGTACGTTGAGTACTTGTTTCTTATTTGATATTGATGAAATTCTATATGTTGAGTATAGTGATATATTAGTATGTTGAATACTTGTTTCTTATTTGATATTTATAAATAGTGAATATATGTTGAATATTGTGACATTATATTCGTTCTACAACTTCTTGTTTTGACTTTTTTCAACTAAACTTGTCCTTTGGGTGTGTTGCACACAATTTATTAGCAATAAACTGGAGTCCAGCCAAATTCGTTTTTTTTTTTTCTCTGAATTTACTTATATTTATATTCTATACAACTTAAAAACCTTTCTTAGTGGCTTCTAATTAATCTAATTTAAACACTTCATGTTTCTTAATCTTTCTTTCAACTCCACTTTCCTTCGGCGCCCTATTTTTAAAGAAAATCGACACCTGTCTCGATCTGTTTAGCTAGTATCTTTTTTATTTCAAATAAGGTCCTGTGGTATAGTGGACTCTTCCTATTTCAAATAAGGTCCTGTGGTATAGTGGACTCTTCCTAAAGAGTTAAGCGAGTTAGGTTCGATCCTGCCTAGTGATTTAGTTGCGCCAGTGGTTTAGCGGTAAAATTCAAAGTTGCCATCTTTGAGCCCCCGGTTCGACTCCGGGCTGGCGCAAACCTTATTTTTTCAACTCCTTGTTTAAGGGCAATTTTAATCTACATTTCTCCTTACATTCATTTTATCAAGTAGTAACAATTCTAATTTCAATGATTCTCCGATCTCACAAATCTATTTTAACTTTTCCAGATTTTTAAAAAAGAAGAGTAAAGAAGAAATCTACAAATTAGAGTAACTGAAGAAAATACTGTGTTTAGTGGTACACAAGTTCGAGTTATTTAACATTTTTCTTTATTTTAATTTTTAGAGGATCCCACAAATAAGGCGTCCTTGTGGTTTATTTTGGGAATGTAAAGAAACTGAACTGTTTCAACCTGATAGAGCCTTCGAGCCTCGACCATCAATATAGAAATCTCCAAAATTAGTGAAACTGAAATAGAAGTGAACATATAAAGGATTCAAATTTCAAAGAATACAAACAATTATGAAGCATAGATGAATAATGTAAATAAAAAACGATTTTTTCCATAAAATTCATGACCACAATAATGTGATGATTTTCTACCCTCTGATTCTTGGGGCTGATGGTTCTGGATAATCATTTATCTATATGTGCATCTTAATGATCTTTATAGTCTATAGTCTTCTAAATGCAACTTCTTCTGGAATTTGGAAACTAACTCTAAACATTGGTTTTGACGGGGCAACTTTTCTAACTGTATGGAAGGAAAATTTATTGAATTCAAAATCATCATAACTCATTATTTTTTTAATCTTTTCGAAAACCCTATGATGTAAATCATCATCTGTTGGTTCAGGAACTTCATCAGATCCAAATTTTTCAAAACAATAAACATGTACGAATGGTAATCGAAATCCTTCGAGTTGTTTAATTTCTGAATAATTTGCATAAATACCGTTATACTCATTTAAAAATTCTAATGCACTATCTGGCAAATTCATAACAAAATGACTGACAAATTTAGGAATAGGATATTCTTCGGTAACGATAACTGACGGTTGATCTTTTGAAATTTTTCTTCTTTTATTTAGTTTAACTAAATTATTTCTTTTGGAACTGAATTCTTTTGCATATTTAACTACTTCTTGAATTAATACCCTACCATCAATATTCAACGACTCAACAAATTCACTAACTTTATTTTTATTTATGTTTTCCTTCATATATCTGTAACTATCTGGATTCAAATCATTTGAAATTACAAACACTTTTTTCTTACCACTAGGAACACTGAAAGGACCAACACCCGCCATAACATCACAAACTAGTTCACCTTCTTTGAATTGATCAACTAATTTACCATGTTCTGTATGCAATCTTGAGTTCCAGTAAACTTTTTCAAAATCGAATTTGAAAACACAATTAGATTCTCTTTGTTCGACAATTAAATCTTTATCACCTGCAAGAATTTCCATTGCAAAAGTCCGATAAATTGAGTGAATAGTGTCTAGTTTATCAACAACAGTTCTAATGTTTGGATTCTTATCTAATATCACCTGGCCAATTAATCCACCAAATGGTTTGAATTCGTCTCTTAAGTTTAAATGTGCAATATGACCAGTGATGGTGAAACTGGTAGGAACCTCAGAAATGAACTTCTCCGGCAAGATAGCCCCTAAAATCTCATCACTTCTCCAGAAGTCGTATCCTATATGTAGTTCATATGGATTCAAAGTTATGTTATTCTCCTTAATATATTTTAATGTATCTGGACTTAATACTTTATTCGCATCGTCAACATTATTTAATCTTTCAGTTAGTATGACACCTCTTTCAGCTCCAAATTTCAAGATAAACTTTATTTTTTTAATGTTAAGTATATCATTCTGATAGTTCTTAGTGAATAGACCAACCTGAGTTGGATCTTTTATTAAAGCATACACCAAAGTAAATTTTTTCTGAAAAAAATCACGATCCAGTTCAGTCATGTTTCTGTTAATTGGAGGGCTCAAATCGAGTGTGGCCATTTTAGTGTGAGTAATTCGTGTGCTATATTGCCTAAAGAATCTAAATAGCATCAAACTACTGGCCGAAAGTTGATGAATCTAGAGGTTTTTTTACTATTCAGTCTCTTTAAGCTTGGTTTTTTTGTTCACAAGTCATCGGTCGGAGCACTTTAACGGTTTCTATCAACAAAAAAATCTTCTTCGTTAGTTGAATATTCTAGATAGTGGAAGGTGCCAATTTTTATCATATTTGATCAAGACAGAAAGCCAAAATAACCATGGCCGACATATTAAACATAACTAAAGCTTCCACTTTCCAAACATTCGACTATGTTGAGCCAGAACAATCCGACTCCGATATCAATATGAGTGACGAAGAAGATAACCAACAATCTAGAAGAAACAACACTGATGAAAATAATTTAAAAAAATCAGTAGTCACTCCTGGTGAAATGGTCACTGATGATCCAGTATGGATGAAAGGTCACGGAACTTACTATCTAGGAAACGATACTTACAGCTCAGTTGCTGGTACAATAACTAGAGTTAATAGATTATTAAGTGTTACACCAATACGAGGAAGATATCAACCTGAGACAGGTGATCATGTTGTTGGCAGAATCACTGAAGTTGGACAACGTAGATGGAAAGTTGATATTGGTGCTAAACAAGATGCTGTCTTGATGTTAGGTTCTGTTAATTTACCTGGTGGTGTGTTAAGAAGAAAGTCTGAAAACGATGAATTACAAATGAGAACATTCTTGAAAGAAGGAGACTTATTAAATGCTGAAGTTCAAACTTTATATCAAGATGGTGCTGCATCCTTACATACTAGATCTTTGAAATATGGGAAATTAAGAAACGGAGTTTTTCTAAAAGTCCCAAGTTCTTTAATCATTAGAGCTAAAAATCATTCACATAATTTACCAGGTAGCGTAAGTATTATAATTGGTGTTAATGGTTACATTTGGTTAAGAAAGACAACTGATGAGAACTTGAATGCCAATAGAACAACTATCGGTAAAAATGCTACAGCTATTGCATCAAAGGGTAATTATAATCCAGGAGCTGGTTCAATCTCAATCACAAGATTAGAAGAAGAAAGTTCATGGGAAATTTATAATGATAAAAATGAATACATCTCTCCAAGTATAAGAAATACAATAACAAGATATCATAATTGTATAAAGGCTCTAGCTCATTGTGAAATTGGTATTAATGAACAAAGAATAATTAGTTCTTATGAAGCAAGCATGGTATATGAAGATCCTGGCCGTTTGATTGATAGAGAAGTAATGGAATCAATTGGTGAAGATGTTATTAACGGTGAAAAATACAGAGGTCAATGAATAATATGAATTTCTATTAAATATGTAATGTTTTTGTATGTACAGTTATTACATGTATCTATTTTCCTTCTTCCTTTGACTCTTTTAAAGCTTTAGCTTTCGCTAACTGTCTTTCACGAACCATTTTTTGGAATTCTTGTTCTTCATTCAATTCTTGAATACGAGTTCTAATACCTGATGAGATATATTTCTCAACAAACGAAATTTCTTCTTTGGTTTTAACATCAGTTTTCTTTTTAGCAACAATACACCAAGTCGTACCTAAATGAGCTCTTTTTTCTTCAGTAATTTCTAATCCTGAATCATCTAAAATCTCACCAATATCTAAATTCCATCTACAACCCCAAGTTTCCAATCTTTTTTCAGATCTATTATCTAAAATATCATTAATGAAGTCATATTCACCTCTACCATGTTCCAAAAGAACTATTCTACCACCTGGTTTTAACAAAGTAGCGAAATTCTTCAATGCTTTGACTGGATCTTCATGTGAACATAAACCGAATGCTTCAATAATAGTATCATATTTAATTTGTTTAGTCTTTTCAGTGACCGGAACAGGTTGAGAGTCAGTATCTTGAACAGAAATGATTGCATTACTTTCTTTATTTGTTGCTAAATCAACTAAATCTTCAGCTCTACCGACGACAAAAGCAGCATTTTTATAAGTTGGAAATGCTTTTCTAAATTTCTGATTTGCAAGTTCCATCATTTTTTTAGAAGAATCTAAAAAAGTTATTGAATGGATTTGTGTCATATCCATATATTTGACATTTCTACCTGTCCCACAACTAACTTCTAAAACGTCACCTTTACAGTGATTCATTAGCCATTTTCTTCTTCTTCCCATGAACACCATTTTCTCTTCCCAGTCAATTTCAGAATCATATTCTTCAGCCTTTGAATCATAAAACGCAGTGGTATCCCTTGCTGGTAGGATATGTTCATTACATTCATTTTGGTTCTCTGAATTGACGGTAATACCATCAAAATTTTCAATACCTTGTTCTTTTAATTTATCATATTGTTCTAATTTCAATTCATCTCTTCTTCTTGCCTTCCCATGTAATTTCTTTAATCTTAACTGCTCGTATTCATTTAATGGACGTTCCTGTTCTTTGTTTTGTAATTCTTCAATTTCCTTATCTCTTTTCCAGACTCCATTCATGTATTTATAACCAAATCCTAAAAATAAAACATATGCTCCAATGTACCACCATGTCATTTTCTTCTGAAAAGTCTTCGTACTGAGAATGGCACCCCATCTAACGAATCTTTTAGGTGATTTCAAATCTTTTTCTAACCTTTCGAGTTCAATTTCTTCTTTGGTCTTTTCTCTTTTAATATTTGATGGTGCTTTATAGAAGGAGGAATAAGATCTGAAAACAGTGGATGAATATAATCCATCAGCTCCTATTCCTAACCTTGTGAGGGATCTTTTTATGAGTCTGCAGACAACCATCTATGATAATGATTGGAAAATAAAACCTCTTCAACAAGCTTTTAGTATCGAAAGCTTTTTGAATTGAATTCCGGCTCGCGAATACTTCCTGATTCATCTTTTCCGGAAGTACTATAGATATTAGATAATAGATACCAAGTTTTCCAATACTTTCCAGGTTCTTTTGTATCGCCTGCGAAGAGTGTTACATCATCACCCACATGACAACCTTGAACCAGTTCTTTTTCATATCAATTCGTTTTTGTGCTCAAAAAATTGTGGTTTTTTGATAAATTTATAAAATTTAACACATTTTCATTCTTTCTAACTTTCTTCAGTTTATCACCAGTTACACACAATCTCATAAGCTTTTAGATCTGACCAATCTAGATGTTTACTCTTCAATCTCAATGATTGCTCCTTTAGGTTTTACCTCATCGACCTCGTCAAGTTGTCCTATTGATCTGACCAATCTTTAGTTCAATTATGATTAGGAACAGCATATTCCATCAACCCATTGGACTATTGATCTGACCAATCTTTAGTTACACCATTCAATTACAACCAGCAACAGCACACTTAGTCAAGTTCATCTTATTAGCATGTGGATCTGACCAATCTCTATGGTTCAATTTTCCAATGGAGCAACACCAAGATACTAACATTAAATACAACAAGTCAAAGAACATCAATTCATAATAGTTGATTTGCAAAAGCACTTGGAGATCAACAATTTAATCGCAAAACTTGATGAACGTAACCAAGGTTAATATATCAACTATATGATAATCTTTCAGTTAATTTAACCGATCTAGAAATGATTCTCAGCGTGGTATTAGGAAATATCAATTTTTTTTTCAGGCACTTCAGTTTTACAACCTCACAAAAGGATATGGACATTGTTTTTGGCACAATTTAGTGATGTTTTTGTCAATAGAGTGGTCTTTAGAGATTTGCATGATACTCTTCATGAAATGATCTAGTTTTCAATTTATTATGAGCTTGAATTGGATCATATCAATCAACATATTGATGCACCAAAAATTATTTTGAAAAAAACATAAAAAAATGTTGATGCTATCTTTCCAAACCAACCATACAGATCCTTGAAAGTTTCCTGAAGCTGCTAATAGGTACAGAGATTCTCCTACTTAAAAGGATCTCGATATATCCCACTTTTTAGGTGGGGAATCCAGGAGAGGGAGGGTATTGAATTTTTTTCCAGCAATTTAGTATGGATAGCTTTTTGAGGATCATGTCTTTTTAATCATAGAATATTTCAACAATCTACCCAACATAGTGAATAGCAGCATTCATTTTGAACCAATTGAGTTATTAAATTTTAAATAAAGAGTCGTCTGGATCAAAATAAAACAGATCAAGAGATTGTTCACAAGCATTAAGATCAGTCTCAACTTGCTGTACGTGGTCTACCAGTATCCTGATAGAGTAGTAAGTACTAAGCACTAGAAATAAGAATATATACAAAGGCTGTAGACCTATCTCGACTTTATCTTATTATATCATCTACAGACTTCAACTACAAGTGTTGAGTAAAATGATTTTAATGTTTAACCTTTAATGTCTAATGTCTAATGTCTTAAAAATTATGTAATTCAGATAAATAAATAAACAATCTATTCCCAAAAAAAACTTTCAGGAGAAAAGCAACAAGTTTCATTTAAAATTCTCAATTAAACTTAGAATTGTATTAATATTCACATCATTATTTGTCATGTCCATTGTCAATTCAGAATATTCAATCTCTAGCTCGGTCTACCAAACTTCAGGAAAACCCCTTTCCAAGGAAGCTCAATACAAAGCAAAATTGAAATATGGAATTTTCCAATCTCCTGCCAAACAAACAACTGGGTTTACTAATTCCGCTGATGCTTCAGACACCGCTGCTCTATTAGCTGCTTCTTCAGATTTAAACATTGAACCATACAAAAGAACCATTGCTAATGATGCCCAAACTGCTGCTCTATTAGCTAAAGACGATTCCCCTGTAGCTTGGAAAAGGGAAACCGTTGATTTAGATGCTCAATATGCTGCTCAAAATGCTAAGGTCAAAAAAGTTATTGAAGAACAACGTTCAAAAAAGGAACAGGGCTCTGCTGCGTCTGCTGCTTTACATTTAACTGCTAGATCAATTGCTTCAAGTTCTTTATCATCAAAAAATTTAAATTCATTATATGAATTTGATGAAATTAGAAACGGTACCCAAAGACCAAATAATTTTTTAAACATTTCTAAAATTAATACCGTCTCTGAAAAAAATGCCAAAGATGATTTACATAACAGAACTGATCCAGAAAGAAATGTGTCAAGATCAGGTTTACAATCAATCTCCTCATCAACTAACAAGAAAAACATTGCTGCTGTTGGTGCTTTAGCTACACAAATCAAACCTGAACATTTAACCGAAGACGAGTTCAAATTATCAGGCGATGCTGGTGCAGCAGCATTAGCTTCTCAAAGATTTGTCAAAACTGAAGAGGTTAAAACTGAACCAAGTTTGGCTGATTTTGCAGGTGCAGCTGCGCTAGCTTCCCAAGGTTATACAGTCCCTGAAGATCCTTTTTTAACTCAACGTGCTGTTTTTAAGAACCAATTAGTGGATCCAAAAGTTTTAGCTGCTGCTTCATTGAATGCGTCAGATACTTTAAAGGGTATTGATAAATATTTAGGTACTAAAAGCCCTCTATTATATAATGCAGAATACAATAAAATTGCTTATGAAATTGCTCAAAGACATTCTGCTAAAAGAATTGCCAATGACAAATCAGGTCAAATTAATTTAGGTGGTGGTTTGTATATGACCCAAGAAGAATTAGATGAAATTGCTTCAAGATTTGTCAATCCAGTTTTAGAAAACATTGATAAACAAGCTACAGCTCAACGTGCTCAAGATGCTGAAGTTTTAAGACTTGAACAAGAAAGATTAAGACAATATCAGGAAGCTAAAGAACAAGAAAAAGCTGAAAAATTAGAGCAAAAAAGATTGAAAGAGGAAAGTAAAATTCAAAGAAGAAAAGAAATTGAAGATGCTAAACAAAATCAAATTGATATGAAAAATGAATTAGAACAATTGAAGTTAGAAGAGTTAAATAAAATTGAAGAAATTTTGAAAACTAAACAATTGGAAGAATTGAAACGTAAAGATGAATTGTTTGAAGAAAAAGCATTAGAAACCGAAAATTTAGCTCAACAATCCAAATCTGCACAAGAGTTAAGAGACGAAGAACTTCAAGCTTTACAAAATGAAAAAAATTCAAAGTTACAACCAATTTTAAAAAGTTTAGACGAAGAAAACGAGAAATTAGGTTTATTAACTAAAGAAAAATCAGCAATTGAAGAAATCACAGCTTTACAACTCTCCAAAATTGAGAATTCAAAACTTTTAATCGAATCTTCACAAGCTGAAATTACTAATTTACAAAATGATTTGAGTAAATTACAAGAAGAAATTGAAAATGCTAAAACTGAAGAAGAAAAATTATTAAAAGAAAAAGAAATCAGTGAAAAGGAAACTGAAATCCTATTACAAAAACATAAAGATGAAGAACTATCATCCAATTTAAAAAAATTAACAATTGAAAATGAACAAAATAAAATTGAAAAGGAAAAATTATCATTATTATTAGATCTAGAAAATGAAAAAATTGACGCTTTAAAAGATGAAAAAAAGATCTTGGATATCTTACCACCATCGAAAAAAGCAGCTGATACAGAAGGTTCAAAATTAGAGAAAACTTTCTCTGGTTTCACTCAAGGTTCAGATGATGAAAAAGATATTAATGACAAGGATACTAAAAAGAAACGTAAAAGTTTCTTCAAAGAGATTTTTTAATTCAGTTTTTATAGTTGAATGATGGTTTGAAAATAAAGAGAATGATTATGTGTTTGTTGATCATCTTATAACATTCTTTTCAAACTCTTCAAAATATTGGCTTCTTTATCATTTTTTATCCCTGTGTTTGTTGTTTATTGTGTATTTTTTTTATATTATCATTATTGTTATTATGTTGTTTGTTTATTTTATACATTTGATAAATGTGTTATATCTTACTATTTTACTGAACTGTAATATCTGAAGTTGACCATGATGATCCATTGAGTCAGGATTATACACTGGAATTTATATATGGAGGACATCACAATTTTCAAAAAATTTCTGTTCGAAAATGATTGATCCTTAAAAATCGCCAAGTCATTGTGGTCTTTGCCTTGTAGCGTTAGGTGTTTTTTTGTTTTTTTGTGACATCGTGAGATGTAACTTATCAGTACTAAATGCAAAAACTACTGAATATCGAAATCAGTTAAAATCAATTGCTCATAATTAACTTCACTGCTTCAAATCATTGCTTCCTGTTTGCTTAGAAATTGGAGTGTTTATTGAGATTCTATTATGGATTTTTGTTATTAGGAAAACAAGTAGTTCTGTAAATTTAGTAGTAACATTTTACAAAGATTAATTTCAATAGTCTATGATCTATGAGCAAAGACTAGGACCAATCAAAGAACTTGTAATTTATCTCTTCAATGTGAAGATTATACACAAATAAATCAATATTCCACGATATGATCCAAACAATTTGTTTGAACCAACTTTCATTATCAAACCTCAACTAAGCCTTCAAATACTTGAACGAGAATTTTCAAAATATTTGAACAAGAATCCAGGGTTTCCATCATTTTAGATCAAGCTACATTAGCTGTTTTCTTGACATGTTCAAACAAAAACTGGACTCTCCAGTAATTTTGAGGCTTATTTCACTTTCAACTTCAGTTGATGAAGATTTCAATACATCGAGTTTGTTTCAAATAACCATCATACCATTATCAATTCCATTTTAACGATGAAAGTATTAACTTTTGAATTTCAGCAGAATCTCTAACCTTTTGTTCAATATTACTAGCAGTTAGATGCGAACATCAATGTAAGAACCACTAATTTTATCAAAATTCTGTAAGTGATTGAACCACCTGATACTTGACTGGAATTTCAACTTCGTAAATATCAAATGTATCATCATCTCTATCATACTGTGATGCATTATTGTACAACTCTTCTATATTGTTTTGCAAATTCAAATATTTTAAAGAGTATTCTTTTTGAGAGTGTAAGTAAATCGATAACGTAACTTAAAAGTAGACATGATTATCAAGAATATATTACACTGAAAATTGAAGAATGAATATGTTTTCAAGTTTTAAGTGTGTTTTATATTGACTCAATAAAAGAACACTAAAAACCGAAAGATCCAAGAAAGAGTTAATGAATCATGATGTAAAAAATATGCCTAAATTTAGGTAATTCTAACTTCTGACAGTCTTCACAGTCCACTGTATAGAAATGATATGGAGTAAAAGGTAAGTAGAATACATGATCAAAGAAAGTCTCCCGAAGAATGAGTTAGACCAATTGAGTGCAATTAGCAATTGTAGTCATTTAAAGTTGATTACCATAATCATTTGCTGACTCGTACCTGAGTTGTTGACTCTTGAGTCTTGAGGGTTAAATGACAATATTTACCTCCTATTCTCCCTTGAATTAAGTCATCTCTTATGATTCCCTGAAATGGATTTGTTATTTCCATATACCCTTAAAGATCCGTACTGATACCAACAACATTTGTAAATGGCATATAGGAACGAAGAAAGAGATATACTGTAAAAGATATAAACAGCTCATTACTTTGAAAGGATACTAGTAGATAATAGTAATTATACTTATTCACATTAGCATCTTCGTTATATCAGCTCCTACTGAATTTACCAGTTCTAAAAAAAGTGTCAATTCCATCCGAACACCAGTGAAAAAGGTTTGAAATTCCGGGAGAACTCGCTTCCGGAAATTCGGAGGAACATTCCCCATTTTTCCCCACAAGCGGACATTGGCGGTTTCCTTTGAAGTTTTTAGTAGATTTTTGACTCATTTTTTTTACTGAAATCAGTTGTTGTATGCGATTTGATTAATTGTTTGTTGAAAACTGAGATGGATTCTGGAATATCTTTATATCTTTACATCTTCCCTTACTCAAAGTCTTAGTCGAGATATCTTTATTCCTTTCTTGTGGTATCTCTAAGTTGTATTCACACCCTCATATATGCTAACCACACTCTAGTGTTTCGGACTTCTGTAATGACTTCTTTTTACAAAATGTCGCCTATCGTCTATTATTGCTGAATAGGGCAATCTATAACTTCCATTTAACCTTTATGATTGAATTTATATAAATAAAATCATTCTTCACATTATTTCGATTTCTTAAATCTAATGTAGTACATGATCAATACAATGTCTTCAAATAAATCAAAAAGAACAAGAACAGGTTGTCTATGTTGTAGAAGAAGGCATAAAAAATGTGACGAACAAAGACCAGATTGTAAATTTTGTGTATCAAAAGGTTTAGAATGTGAATGGCCAATTAAAGGTTCTGTCTTTGTTACCTATAAAAGCACCTCTCCAAAACAACATCAATCTGTATTAGATTTAAACCCAACTTCAATTTACCCAATATCACCAAGATCTTCAGTGGTTGAAGCTAATTCAGAATCAAATTATTTGACTTATACTTCTTCGTTTTCAATAAGTCAAACGTCAAATATAACTCCGCAGACTAAGAAACAAGGTGTATCTTTCAAGAACTTTGAATCGTTGCCAATAAACAAACTAAAATCAAATGAACCATTACCTTCTTTAAACCAATATCATTTTGTCATACCTAGAGATCATTTATCTACATTACCTCCTTTAAAATCGGAAACCAGACTGTCTGTGAGCTCTCTACTCAACTAATGTTTATCCACTTATGAATTATGAATATTTATTAACTTATTGATACACTGTAAATAGGCCTGTAATCTAATTGAGTACAAGGTAGTTACAAAATACACAAAATTGCAATATGGAAAGTCTTGAGTCTGAAGTCTGGACTCTGGGGTGCGGAACTCCAAAAAAATATTGACTGATTTTAACCGTTCCTAAACTGGATAATTTACTCGACAGATATCTTTTTTTCATCTGATTGCACTTATTCAACGTTCCATTATCAATTATCAGATCATTGTTCTTCATATTTCTGAATTTTCAGCAGAGATTTTTTACCATCTTTGTTTATATACTGGATGGCTCTCATTCAAAAGACTAATTATTGAAAAATCTTTGAAACTATAATGAAAATAGTGCAATTAGCAGCTTGTTGTCTTTGCACAGTGCTCACTGAATTTTGCAACTTTTAGCCATGCTTTCAATCTCTTGAATGATCTTTCGGATGAACCCAATGTCTTTGAGTGCAACTACATGTAAAATTAATATCTTCTTTGTTTGTTCGCTATTCTCTATATATATACTCTTAACTCGTATATTCATGAATCATATATTCAATTGATATGCTATATTCCAATCTAATCCCTTTATATACACAAAACCACTGCTTTTCATACCAAAAATCATATAATAAAAAGCAAAGTCGGTTATTATTCCAGATTGTGTCAAAATGTTGTGTGGTCCAAACCGTGAATCTGAGTCACGTGAAAAGTTCATGCTTTCCTATTTATGAAGATAGTGCTACTCAATTAAGGAATAAGGAAGACAATTGAGTTTGATACAATACTAGTAATTATCTGCCTATGTGAGCTTCATTCGGTAATTTGGTCAAAATTATCAAAAGAAATTGAAGAATTCAAACCATTTAGTACTATAGATCGAGATTCGAGAATGTTAAGAATATCCCGAAAATTTACACAAAAAAGCGATGAGATAAGACTCATTAATAATATCAACAAGAAAACACACATCATTTATTAACAGTCTATATGGCTGAGTTAGAACCACACCTAGAGACAGGTGCTGTAATGGCTCTAATAGTCAACAAAATGATAGGCACAGGGATTTTTTCAACACCATCTTTAATTTTTGCATTGTCTGGTAATATAGGTACATCATTATTGTTATGGATATTAGGAGGACTTATAACATTTTGTGGGTTGAGTGTTTACTTGGAATTTGGACTAAATATCCCCATAAATGGCGGTGAGAAGAATTACCTTCAAAGAGTATGGAAATATCCGAGAGGTTTAATTGATAACGTTTATGCATTTCAGATAGTTTTACTGGGATTCAGTTCTGGTAACTCATATGCATTTGGAAAATATGTTTTATTTGCGATTGGATTTAACGAAAACGAAATTGATGACTGGTATGTCAGGTTTATTGGTATTTTAGTCATTTCAACTTGTATTACATTACATTTATTCCATATGAATGCATCAACTAGAATTTTTACTATATTAGGTATAATTAAAGTATTGATCTTGATGTTCATTATATTGGTTGGGGTATTGGTGTTTCTAGGTTGGATCAATGTTCCCAAAAATGATAATTTCAAAAA
Source organism: Phaffomyces orbus (assembly GCA_003708145.3). Lineage (NCBI taxonomy): Eukaryota > Fungi > Ascomycota > Saccharomycetes > Phaffomycetales > Phaffomycetaceae > Phaffomyces > Phaffomyces orbus. Next base: position 112,955 of record PPNK03000022.1, read on the forward strand.
CATTTGGGAAAATTATTCAAATTATCAAGGTAACTCATATAATATTTCAGTTGCATTATTACAAATCATATATTCTTTTAAAGGTTGGGAAAATGCAAATTATGTGTTAAGTGAAATCAAAGATCCACATAAAACATTGAAAATAGCAGCCCCTTTATCCGTGTTGGTAACAACATTATTATACTTCCTAGTTATACTATCATATTGTTTAGTGATTCCGAAAGAGGAATTCAAAAATTCTGGTGTTTTGATAGCTGGGATTTATTTCAATAAAATATTTGGTAAATCAATAACTTCAAGAATATTACCATTATTGATTTCAATTTCCAACTTTGGAAACGTTTTAGCTGTTTCATTTTCACATTCTCGAATTAATCAAGAGTTAGCTAAAGAGAATCTTATACCATTTCATAAGTTTTTCTCAAAACTACATTATGCCATGTTTTTACATTGGCTTATCACAGTTATCATACTTCTGATCCCACCACAGTATGGTAATATATATGAGTTGGTTATTAACTTATATTCATACCCAGGTACATGGATAAATATATTTGTTACTCTTGGATTATTCTACCTTCACAAGAACTCTAAATCTGAAAGATGGGGAGAATTCAATGAGTTAATAGATTCTGAGCACAGATGGAATTCTCATTGGTCATTATCACTAGTTTTTCTAATTTCAAACATTTTCCTTGCTTTGTTCCCATTTGTTAAGCCTCCAAGTTCTTTCATTAATGGTGATTCTTATCCGTACTATGTGTTTCCTGTAACTGGATGTTCTGTATTATTAGCAGGTGTTGTTTATTGGTGGTTTAGGCATGATCATAGATTGAATTATGAACGAATTGATGATGAAGATGCTATTTAATGTTGTGTATATATTATGTACTTTATAGATTGTTTTATGAATATGTAGGATAGACTCTCAATTACTGAAAACCTACCAAGAATATTTTATTATTTTAGGACTGCACCAAGTCGATATAAGAATCTGGTTTATATGGCTTAACTTTATCTTTATTATCCCAGAAGCTAGTACGAATGACTCTATCACCGGCTTGATATGGGTTTCTTCCATGATAAACAGAATAATTATCCAACAAAATAATGTCACCTTTGAAGGGATGAACATACTCTAATTCAATGGACTGTTCGAATAAATAATCCAAATACTTTTCTGGTATATCCTCTCCATTTCCATATTCAAGAAAAGGACGTGATGAGCCAGAATCCTTTCCGAATCTGGAATTATAATATGCTGCCCAATATGTTGGAATACTACTAAATATTGTAGGAAGTTTTGTAATTGGATGGATCTGAACTATATCGTTTCTCTGGTGTAAAAGTAAATTATTGTTCTCATCAAATTCGATACCATTACTGATTTTTACATTTGCTAATGTTCTAGCCTTTTCATTCATGACTTCTAAATCATTGTTTTTCATGTCTTCCAATGTGATAGATATACTTACCAAAAGCGTTTCTATCTGTCCATATTATCTTGTACTTTGAACTTTGTGTGACTTTATAATCAAATTTTTGATACAAATGGCTTCCTTTTTGTCATATAGATGCTTAATGAATTCTGGATATTTGAAATTTACTCTATCAAATAGTTCTGTGGCATGCGTAGTTGTTGATTCACCACCACCTAATTCTGGCTCTCTTTCACAAAAAAAAGTAAGGAAATGAGGGAATTCTAAGTATCTTGAAAATTCTTGATGTACATTCAATTTGAATTTATTTTTACCTAACTCATCATCATTTCCAACAGAACTCACTGATTTTCTTGTTGCTAGTAATCCCACCTGCTCAAATTCTTGATAATTTTGAGAGTCGAATAGTTCACGCACAATTTGAGAGTAGAACTTTGGGTCTGTTTGTTTAGATTCTCGATGATCACTAATCCATGAATTGTTGCAAGATCTGTTAAAATCTTATTGATACCAAGTTCTTTGAAGAATTGCTTCAGTAAGTTAACAAATAATTCCTCTGATTCTGGGTATGGGTTAATACTGAATTTTAGTTTTATTGGATATTCCACATTTCTTATAATCCTAACTTTATCAACTTCAATTTTTTGTAATGAAAGTTTGAAAGAACCATATTCTGCACTAATTTGAGGTAAGGCTGTTCCCAATAAAGGCATCTTTACTTTTACTCTTTTTTTTCAAGAAAGTGAAAAGCGTAAAATGTAGATAAGCTTATCTATATACACAATATTTTGAGGTTTCAAACGAGGCAAATTAAACATCCTCATTTAGACTTGCTTCTATGTATTGTGCCATTTCGACATGATTATTTGTAATTTACGATCTACGGTAGAATGTTTACTACTTTCGGTTAACCAGCTTCAGTTTTTGTCCCTCAAATTCGGTATGGCTTTCTAGCCACGATGTGGTTGATGAATCATATCTTAGATTCCTATTGGGACATATCTATTATCAAGTACATCAGTAATTAATAGTTATTTTTCAAAGTTTTGAGATGTCGTGCTTTATTGCCACTCTTTTCAAGATAAGTAGATATCAGTACAATCGAGTTTTCACTTGTCACAGAACTACTTTTCTCTAAATTATCGAAAAATAAAAACCTATAGACACTTATTTTCTATACAGGGATAGCTACTAGTGATATGAACAAAACAGTTGAGTTGAATTGGGGCATTGTTGGGCTTGGTGATTTTGCATTAAAATGGATAATTGATGTGTTCACAAACTATCATCATGACACAGAAAATGGAAATTTTGTTAGCCATAACTTAACTTCAGTTTTCTCCTCAACATCAATAACAAAAGCAAAAGAGTTTGTTCAAAATTTACCATCACTTTTCGATAAGTCTAAGATTATGCAATACTCTGATTTGAACAAGTTTTTTAGTGATGCTGGATCGAACATAATCTATATTGCTTCTCCGAATGCTTTCCATTATCCATTAGCTTTACAAGCACTGAAATCAGGAAAAAATGTACTTGTTGAGAAAACTTTTACCATAACTCATGAACAAGCAATCAAGTTAATGAAATTAGCTTCAAAGAATAAACTTTTTATCTTAGATGGTGTTTGGACTAGATTTTTGCTAACAACAAAAGAAATACAGCACTTAATTTAACATCAAGAGCCTCATAAATTAAATATCCATTAGCGAATAAAGTATCACCACCAACAATATCTCCACTCTCAGTTTCAGGTAACACGTCAAAGAATAAAGTTGTGAGCTGTTCAGCTCATAAGGGACGTCAGAATGCCAAACTTGGGATGTTAATCCATTGATTGAGTTCTCATCTTTATGAACTGGATGAACCCAAGGTAAATCAGCAATAATACCACTTTGATGATGAATATGTGGCTCTCCATAATAAGCAGTGAATTTGATTTGATCCCTAATATCGAAATTATCTTGATCTCTAACTAAAACAACACCCCTCTCCGCAGCCAGTCTACCCAATTCATTTCTCTGATCATTTGTCAAAGTTTTCAAATCAATACCAACTAATTCAGTTCCACAATATGGAGTTAAATGTTCAACTTCCAACTAACGATAACAAAGATTTTTTCGAGGGATCAGAAATGTCCCTTTATCAACAAACCCTGTCTTTTCAACATATGGTTCCATTTTCCATTGTTCATAATTTGGATATTCAACACCTTGTTGTTTAGCATAAATATATGGTGACACATTTCTTGGTGTTTTGTAGTTTGGGGAATTTTCTCTTAATTGGGGAGGAATTGTTAAATCAAACGGTTGGCTGTCCCATTTTGGTTTATCTTCCTCGTCAGCTTTGATATTTAAGGTTAATTTATTTGTTCTCGTTGTAGTTGACATTTTCTGCTAAAAATATTATGATCGCATATTTCGAGGTTTTTCAGATGATATTACCAGATTTATATTAAGAAATCAACAAAGCGTTAGGTGTAACGTTGCCCAGTGAAAGTTAAATCAAGTTCAAATCAACCGAAAACACAATTACAAAACAAATGAGTGATTATAATTTATTACCAAAACAACGACTACCATGCCACAACTTCATTCGCCACAGTACGCAACAAGAGACTCGTGTCCATTCATTTATCTGATCTTGAGATCTTTCAATTGGAATTCGCTAATATGTACTGTGAATTAAAATTGACTTTTGTGGCTAATATTTGTGGTAGGTGAGTTTATTTTCCGTCACAGGCCCCAAAAAGTGGAATACGAAACCTGGTAAATTAACCATACTGTATTTTAGCTTTTGAAGAGCAAATCTTCTTAGAACGTAATATGTACATTTTAATGAGCCATGGCTTAAGTTTAGTACAGCTAAATCGTTATTTTTCAGTAAAACAGTAGAATTTTGTGTGCCACAAAATATAAAGCCACTTGTGACTTAAATTAATGTACATGTGTGGAGTGGCTTAAGTTCATTAAGTATAGCTGTGTAACTTTTTAGATTTAATGAGCCACCAAAGGAACTTTAATGCTCACTGTTTTTTGAAGATTATGAAGTTTGTGTGTCATGACTGGCGATATTTTGGATTGGATACTCCTGATATTCGTGCTTGAGATAGAAATTGATCAAATTATCATATTCCTATAAAGATAAAGTGTTTTCTATAGTTTGGGGTCAGACACTTTTCCATTTTGTTTCAGCACAATGAGGATCGAAGAAGCTCAGAAGAAGTTAAATGCATCGATTGATGTTTCTTCAATTGATACAGATATCTCAGATTACAAACCTACTGATATTAATGAACTACAACCACCAGTATCATTTGATAACAAACCTTCAATTAACATCAATAGATTCAAAAATTGGTTTTGCAAGAGTGACAAAGTTTCAGAGGATTTAATTGCAACAAGAAAGTCTTTCTTTGAAGATCCAGATCCTAACATTGCTAAATCTTATTTCCCACCTAAGAAATATGAGAACTATCATGCATTTGATCCTAATTTTCGTTGGACTATCAAGCAAGATAAAGCAGTCACAAGAAAGATTGATCTACGAATCTTTACCATGATAGTGTTGTTATTTTTTGCTTTGAATTTAGATAGAGGAAACTTGAGTTCTGCAGTTTCAAGTACATTTTTGAAAGACTTGAATTTAACCACTAATAATTACAATAACGGTAATACATTGAGATCAATTGGGATTATTATCAGTGAAATACCATCGCAGATGATTGGGAAACGTTTTGGGCCGGACTGGTGGATTCCTATTCAAGTTTTAATGTGGAGTTTAGTTGCATTATTTCAATTTTTCTTAAATGGTAAAAAATCATTCTATGCAACTAGGTTTTTATTAGAATTAACACAAGGTGGATTTATTGCGGACGCAGTTCAATATTTATCGTATTTTTATACAAGAGATCAAATTGGTTTTAGATTATCTTTATTTTGGTCAACAGATGCCTGTTCTGGTATCATTAGTCATTTATTAGCAGTTGGGTTTTTGAAAATTCATATTCACGGTAAAGAGAGTTGCAGATGGTTATTTTTATTTGATAGTATAATTACATTTATTTTTGGTATCATTGGATTTTTCTTTATGGTTCCTGGACCAACTCAAGCTAAAACAAGATTCAATAAAGATGGTATTTTTACTGAGGAAGAAGAGAAAATCAGAAATAATAGATTACTTAGAGATGATCCTACTAAATCAGACATGCATAACAGAGAAGGTATTTCTTTTAAACAGTTCTTAAAAACGTTATTAGATTATGATTTATGGCCATTGATGATAATTTCATTTGTTTTTCGAAATACCTCAAAATTCAATCAAGGCTTATTTGAACATTAATTTAAAAGAATTGAAATATAGTACAGATCAGATCATTTTTCTGAACATTCCAATTGAAATTATGACAAGTATTACAATTGTTTTGATTACATTATTATCAGAGTTTGTTAACGAAAGATCTCTAGTTTGTGCGCTACAACAGGTTTGGATATTAATTGTGGTTATTGTGGAATACACAAGTGTTGATAAATTAGGTCCATGGGCACAATATGCGATCATGTTTTAACTTTTTTGCAATTGGTAATCCATCAGCTCAAGCTATTATTGTTTCATGGTGTTCAAGAGTTTCATATTCAGTTAGAGCAAGAGCAATATCGTCACCAATGTCAAATATTGGTATTCAGTTATCAGGTGCTGCACGTAGTTATATTTATAGGGCAGATGATAAACCTAAATATCATAGAGGTAACAAAGCAATCATTGGAATTGCATGTATGAATATTGGGTTGTACATTTTAACTAAGATTTATTATATTTTAAGAAATAATCATAAAAAGAGTAAATGGAATTCATTTACTGATGAAGAGCAAGAAAAATATATTACGGAGCATAAAGATGACGGTAATAAAAGATTTGAGTTCCTATTTGAACATTAAATATACTAGATTTGAGTGTATCTTATTGTTGTAAATATCTATGAATATTTTGTGACATAAGGTTTATCGAACTAGTTTTATTTGACTATATTTATTCTATTTTGAGCATTTTCAACTTCTATTATGTACTATTATAATAAATGAATTATAAATCAAGGTAGCCCAGCAAAAAAATAGAATACCAACTATCGCAATATTTTCCTCAATGGAACTTAACTGGACACCAGATGCTATTCAAAATATAGTTCATTATGGATCCATGCAACTCCATATAACAGGATCAAGATTTGTAAATTTTCGCATGACCATTCATATATGCACAGTTGAATTTGATGACAGGTGTTACAACTTACAGTTCAATATTAATTATATATGGATCATCACATGTGATACTAATAATATCGATTTGACATGTGTGTTCTAATGACATTTGGAAAACGGAATAATTTTCAGGTGTAAGTCACTGAACGTGCTTTTCAGAATTTATCGCAAACCAGTGTAACTACACATGTGTTGTTGATTGACGTTCTTCAAAACAACGTTCTTTAAAACAACATTTTTCTTAAATATTCGTTGTGGGTGTATCTATAATCTTAATAAACAGTTAGTAGTTATACACCTGTAAATCAAGAAGTTTAACTCTATTTTCTGTCTTTGTTCTACGGTTCAAGTATTTGTACCACTACTAGTGTACACTTTACACTACTGCAGTATGTACCACTGTAAAGTTTGCCTGATTTTGACCTCAAATATTGAATCAGAGTCAATACTTTGAGCACTTATAATGGAAAACAGTCAAGATTCAACGGCCACATGGTTTAATGATGACAGGTGTCTTGTAACTGTAACATGTTCCTCCACATGTTTGCATTTAGGAGCCATCTCAATATTGTACAGTATTATTATTCATAATATAGAGCACATATCTTATAATACACATGGGTTGATGCAGCACGTATAGTAAGTACTAAGTAGTTTATAGGAGTATCGTACTTATGCACATGGCTTGTTCATTATAATGTTAAATGTTAATCAGATCCGATAGCAAAATAAGCAGGAGCTTCGAAAGTGCTGCTCACCTTTTCAATTTCAAATGGAATATGTATAAAGGGGATATGTCTTTTAATAATGAACACTAGATATTAAATACTACACATACCAATAATCAGTGATAACAATCTGTCTATCTTATTGTGATGGAGCATGCTACATACACTTATAAATAACACTAGCGATTTATTATCAATGGTTTTTAGAAGATATTGATATTGAGATAAGATTGTATCAACTGATGAGTGTCGTGTGTGATAGTTATATTTATGGCTATCTAGATCTCTGATCCATTTCAACAGCAATATATTCTCTCGTCACTACAAACTTCAAAGTACTTAGTAAGATTCACCAACCACTGACCACTGACCACTGGGTCTGACCAGAATCAACTCTTCCCTCTAGCGAACCACCTTTGTGCTTAATCATCAGCGCGGATGTTATCTTCCTGAATCGGGAAAATGTATCCGCCAAATTCAGATGACACTTTCTAGGCAGAGCTTCCCACTAATCGTCTAGGCAGACACTCAGTAACTCTAGTGGGGGCATCCCTCCTAAGATGCTCCACCATTCCGCTGAATCAGGAAATATTCGCGATCTTGTTTATACAAAAATGACCACAAAACACAAATAGAAAAAATGACATGAAAAGTATTTTAAGCAAAGAATTTCACTTTTTTCAATCTTATTTATTTATTTATTCAATTATTATTTACAATGAAAGTTACTGTCTGTGGTGCTGCTGGTGGGATTGGTCAACCGTTATCTCTTTTATTAAAACTATCTCCGTTAATCGATACTCTTGCCTTATTTGATGTTGTTAATTCCCCTGGTGTTGGTGCTGATTTAAGTCATATTGACACTGATGCCATTGTTGAATCTTTTTTACCTGAAGAAGATGGTTTAGCTAAATCCTTGACCGGAACCGATCTAGTTATCATTCCAGCTGGTGTTCCTAGAAAGCCAGGGATGACTAGGGATGATTTATTTTCGATTAATGCAGGTATTGTAAGAGATTTAGCCCAAGGTGTTGCATCATTTGCTCCAAATGCATTTGTTTTAATCATTTCGAACCCTGTGAATTCAACTGTTCCTATCTTTGCTGAAGTTTTAAAAAAAAACGGTGTATTCAATCCAAGAAGGTTATTTGGTGTTACCACATTAGATTTAACAAGAGCCAACACATTCATATCTCAATTAGATTCAACTGAATCACTAAAAGCTTCCAAACTAAAAGTTCCTGTTATTGGTGGTCATTCAGGTGAAACCATTGTTCCATTATTCTCTATTGGTTGTCCTGAATTCTATAACACACTATCACAAGAACAAAAAGATGCTTTAATTCATAGAGTTCAATTTGGTGGTGATGAAGTTGTCCAGGCTAAAAAAGGTTTAGGATCAGCAACATTGTCGATGGCATACTCTGGTTTCAAATTGGCAGAACAATTGATTAAAGGTGTTTCAGGATTAGATGATTCTGTTTTTGAATCAAGTTTCATTTACTTAGATGATTCAATTAAAGGTTCTAAAGAAGTTAGAGAATTAATTGATAATAAAGAAATTGATTTTATTTCATTACCTGTTAAATTAGGACCAAATGGTATTGAAGAAATTGATTATGATATTTTAAATAAAATTGATAATGATGAAAAGAAATTGTTATCAATTTCAATCAATACTTTAGTTGGTAATATTTCAAAAGGTGTTGAATTTATCAGAGGTGTTTAGAAGATTTGTTGACTTTGGGTTTAATTCTTACTATGTTTTTTAATGATGTTTATGATGGTTTAGTTTATATACAAAATTTATAATTAATTTAATTTTAAGTATAGATTTAAATGATTGTAATACGATAGAAATCAGCTATTATTAGATATATGAACATAAAAGATAATAAAATACAATTCCCATCAATTTCTTTAATTTTTTTTATATTCATTTTAATACAATCATATCCCATCAAAAAAACTATTATAATTAAGATATATATTCAAACACCATTAAAAACATTCAAATGTAACCAATTTTGTTGGCAATGTCTAAAGCATCGTAATCAGCAGTCAATCTAATAAAAGCTTTTTTGGTACCATTTGGTCTGATTAAAGTGTTAACTTTAAGAACATCAACTTCGTATAAATCTTTAACAGCTTGTTTAATTTGATATTTGTTGGCTTTGATAGCAACTTGGAAGACTAAAGTGTTACCATCTTCAACTAATTTCATGGCAGTTTCAGAAATGACTGGTTGAACGATGATCTTATGTTTATCTAATCTGTTGTAGTGAGGAACAGCTTTTCTAGAATATTTTGGTGCTCTAGCTAATTTTAAAGTTTTTGGAGTTCTGAAATGAGCTGAAGTTCTAACTTTTAAGACTTTTTTACCATTGATACCTTTGTTAACGGCTTTTTTAGCGTTAATAGCTTGAGCTGTTAGGATGTTAGTATTCATTCTTTTCTTCATTACGAGAGTTGGATCTATGTGGGAGTAATTGATATTATAATAGGTCTGTGTTTCTAGAGTCTTTCTGCTTTAATGATTTGGGACCTTAAATAATGGTAATATCATACTGATCTGGATTGCGGTATGGTATTTAATATATTGGTTTACGCTATTGATTATAATTTGAATAATGATGATAAAATGATATGAAAAATTACTCTAAAACAACGACAATAAAAGCTCTGTAGACACACTCTGTGAACACGCTATTCTATTCTATTAGATCTCCCACATCAATGGTTGACTTACTTGATGGAGCCATTTTATAATTAGTTAAATAACGATATAATAGTGTTAGTTAATTGAAAGTGAAAAAAAAATGAGTTTTGTTTTTTGTGGGAAGAATTTACCGAGAAAAGTCAGTCACAAGTCACAATATGTGCTATGTAAGTATTATGTAATACATACTTTATCCCAAAACATCCAGACATGTTGTAGCCCTAAAATTTTCAGTCACGAGAATAAGATTAGGGCTTCTCGACACATACTAACTTTATACCAATAGAATAACATCAAAAACGTCTATTTACATAACTTGTACAATATAAACACAGTGGAGACCTCTCATAATCTACGCACACTTGGAGATCTGGTACCACCAAACTTCAACTTAGTGTTGTCACTTAATCTCAAGACTTTACCTCTAATACTATTACCTTCTTTACCCTTCAAGGCATCAAAGAATGCTTCTCTTCCCTTTCCAAAATTTTTAACAATGATTTCTAGTGGATGATCTAAATATCCTTTATCTTTCATCAATGTGAACATCTTAGCACTTGTTTGGAAACTTGCTTCATATTCACCTCTTGCTGATTTTCTGAATCCTAATTGTCCCGTTGATAATGATATCTTAACGTATTGAGGTAATTGATAATAGTATAGAACTTGTTCATTGAATGATAATTGAGGATTTTTCTTTAGATGGTTAAGATCCTCTGTCACTGCAGTCAGCGTAAGATGTGTGTTGTTCTTGGTGAAATTGCAGTAAAGGACGTACTGTTGGATTTTAGAGGTTATTCCTGCATGGATATTACTTGTTGGCTTTGTTGGTTTGACTATATTGGTTGGCTGATTGGAATTGCTGAACAAAGGGGATTGTCTGAGTATGGACGACGTGGCAAAAGTTCTCGACACAATGCTCTTCTGGGAATGTCTGAACAGTGACAACATTGAATTAAAAGTGAATAAAACTGAGATTTTGACTGTTTTCCCAATTAAATTTAAGTGAAATTTTCAAATTTTCAACGAATTTTTTGCTCAAATCCGGTCTCATCACGTGAATTCCCGGATTTAGTTTTTTTTTTTTTTTTTATCCACAAAAATTTAAATTTATCAAAACACAAAAGAAACAAAAACAAATTTCGACATTTAAATTCAATTCAATTCTGCTTCATTTGTGGTGATTCTTAGACAATCAGCTGCACTACCAACCAATTATTATCTGCACTACCAACCAATTATTATACAAACTTCTCTTACACACTCACATCACTCCAAACTGAATTACCTCATCTTCAAAAAACCAAAGCAACAAAAGCAACACGCACCACCATCAATGACTTCTTTGCCTCCTTTAAATTCAGAATTCATTGCTAATGACGTGACTTCCAACAAAACCAACATCGTGAAACAAATGCTCGTGAAGCAATACAAACGAATTGGGAAAGGTGCCTTTGGTGTTGTCACTCAGGCAAAATTATTAAATGATGATGAGTGGATTGGACCCTTTGCTATTAAAAAGGTTCCTGCTCAAACCGAATACAAATCAAGAGAACTAGAGATATTAAGATTGACAAATCATCCAAATATAATTGGGTTAGAGTACTTCTTCACCCATAGATCTGATGAAGATGGTAAAATTTATCAACATTTAGCAATGGAATGTTTACCTGAAAATTTACAGTATGAAATCTTCCATCATTATACAAATAAACTAGAATTACCTCTAAAACATGTCAAACTATATACTTACCAAATAGCAAGAGGAATGCTTTATTTACATGCTTTGGGAATTTGTCATAGAGATATAAAACCTTCAAATATTTTGGTTGATCCACTAACTGGTGTTTTGAAAATTTGTGATTTTGGTTCTGCTAAAAGATTGGAACCAAAACAACCTTCTGTATCTTATATATGTTCGAGGTTTTATAGAGCTCCTGAACTGATTGTTGGTTGTCAATATTATTCAACACAAATTGATATTTGGGGATTAGGTTGTGTTATGGCAGAAATGTTAATTGGTAAAGCTATTTTCCAAGGTAATGAACCAATTTTACAACTAAGAGAAATTTCAAAATTATTAGGACCACCTGATAAAAGATTTATATTCAATTCAAATCCAAAATATGATGGACCATTATTTTCAAAACCTTTATTTAATGGTAAATCATCAGCAAGATTTCAAAAAATTTTAAGCAATGCAAGTGATAAAGGTATTGATTTATTGATGAAAGTTTTAGTTTATGAACCTCAATTAAGATTAAGTCCAAGAAGAATTTTAGCTCATGAATTTTTTGATGATTTAAGAATTGATAATCAATTTGTTCCTAGAGATTCAACAGTACCAGTTAAATTACCAAAGTTATTCAATTTTAGTAATTTTGAATTAGATGTAATTGGTGAATTAAAAGATAAAATTGTCGTTTGATAGAGATATGTGTGTTTTTTTGTTGTTTTTTTCCCCCTCATTATCGTTTTTGTTCGATATATAAAACGGTATCTATAATGGTGTTGATGATGGTGATTTATGTCGAAAGTTTTAATGTTTTGTTTTGAATTTATAGTAAGAATTATAATTAATAGTGATAGATTGATTGTAGTTTTGTGACTTGTAATATATAATACTGTTATCAAATTAAAACAAAACGTATATTATTTTTGCTTGAACCTTTCAGTATGTATTTATACCACGCATACACATGTATCTCATAATGCTAAAGAATAAGAATATTCATCCTCAATATTTTGAGAAATCCATAAAACAATACAACTCAACATTATACAACCATTACCAACGACATTACCAACTCCCATACCTAAAGTTGGGAAAGTGAAATGTTTTATCAAGAATTTCAATATCAAAACCACAATTGAACCAGCAATCCCACCTGCTAATAAACTAAATCCTAAAAATAAGATAACTCTTGCTTGCCATGTTGTTGCATCATTAGATCCACCGTTCCCACCAAATCCGTTTCCTAATGCATCATTTAATAAATTATTCTTATCGATAAGATTAACAACAAGCATCCCTAACGTCGAGCAGATGATAGGGATCCAATCAATGAACGTGACGTGAACATCACTGGCATTTGCGGTTTTACTGTATATGACAACATCAAGGAAAGACCAGATCCCAATGGCGAACAACGCACCGGAAGTGTAGACTCCCATGGATCTCAACGCTGTTGAGTTTGGGAATTTCAGGCCCTGGAAGCGGAAGAGTCTGCTAGACATGATTAGAATATGATTTCGTTTGTATAAAAGAAGTGAAGAATGATTTTTTTTGTTAAGGATTCATTACATTAATTCGCCGATAACTCAATTGACACATACAAAGATAATTATATAGTGGTGATTATTATTATAATACTATAGCCAATGATCATTGTCTCTCGATTTGTTCGTCGACAACATCAATGATCCTACTCTCTTCTCTATCGTTAATGAACCAACTAGGCAGATATTTATCCACATTGATAGCACCATTGAACAACAATGTACCAAACACCAACGCAATAAATCCTAATAACTGTAACATGACGAATCCTTCCCATCCTAAATACAACGAGATCACCCAGACCAGTAAAGTACGACATGTGTCTATCGTGGATCTTGCAGTGGCACTCAATTTCGACGTTAATGTGATACCAAAGAAATTGAACAATCCAATTGAGATCATTATTAAAAATGATGTATAAATGATGACTTTATTCGATATCAAATCATGAAATGAATTAACTATATCAAAAGGTCCCTGTGTTTGATATCCTAATGGATAATACAATAGAACCATTGCTGAAATTGTGATTAACCCCCCAAACAAACCTTCATACCCTACCAATTCTAATGGTTCAATATGCCATTGACTAACAATATGTTCCTCAACGACGAATTGTGTTGCTGTGAAGATTTGTGATAGTAGAATAAGTGTTATTCCAATACTCACTCTTGATGTGTCTAGTTCATCCGATACCTTCGTATTTGAATTTGAACTTAGTCCCACTATAGTGATACCTAAAATCACTATAAATAATGCAGTCCACTCTATTCTAGTGATTTTCTTCTTCAAAAATATGATACTGAACATGGCAACAAATAAGATCAATGCACCTCTCATCATTTGATATATTGAAACAGGAGAATAAATCAATCCTAAATTCATCATCGTTGTGCCTAAAAGATCACAAGTTGAAGGGATGGATAATAAAACTCTTTTAGATCTAGGTAATTCTGGTTTCGAGCTTATCCTTTGATACCCTGCTTTAGAACCGTAACGTGAATTATAGAAATAGAATAGGAAAGCACATGATTCCCCGATAAACATTTGTAACGTTTGTACAACTGGTTGTTCAAATTTCTTATCTGGTGAAACGTATTGATTATCTTGATATTTAGTAAAGATTGAGTTTGAGCAACCAGTGATGATTAGACTGAGCGAAAGAAGCACTAAGTATGTCTTCATTGGGTCAGTTAGTGTATAGGTAATAGATAAGTAAAAGATATGAAACAAATTAACTCCAGTATTTTACGTAATACCAAATATTTTTATATTCTTACGTTGTATAGAATATAAATAAATTAATTATAAGTAATTTCAGAGAAAAAAAAAAAACGTCTCTCTTCTCTCTATATTTCTCACCAGATCCACAGAGAATGAAGGCTATCCACAGATCAATAGACCACTCCGCGATGGACTTGCACAGCTCTTCTAATCAGCTAATCAGAAACTCCAGGCCCGCAAGAGCCGTTTTAAGTGACACTGGTATCTTAGTCAAAGATCAAGCTAATGCCGTTAACTTCTATCAACATGAAAACGCCTCTTTAGTCAGTTGCATCAGTTGCCAAACTACAGGAACCTCACAGACTCTCTCAGAAGCATCCCGTTCCCAGATATCTTCAGTGCCAGATACGTTGGTGATGGTCATGAAGAATCTTTAACTCCTATAGTGGAAGTAGTCTTTGCTAAATGAAGAACTCTCATCTAGTACCCACTTCGGTCGTATTAGAGATTGATGATTTGGGCCATGAAGATATAGTGGAGGGTATTTATAAGAGCAGTTATAGGGACACGATACGAATAAGTCGATGTTGGTATTAATCAATCCAAATGGTGGGAAAAGTAAAGCCATGAAAATGTTTATCAAAAAGGCAGAACCCATCTTAACAGCAGCTGGTGTTAAACTAGAGATAAAAAAGACCGAGTATCCAAAACATGCAACATATATTGCCAGAGATTTAGATATCAATAAATACGATTGTATCGTATGTGGATCTGGAGATGGTGTCCCATATGATGTCATAAATGGGTTTTATCTAAGACAAGATAGAGCAGATGCGTTGAATAAGATAAGTATCTCTCAAATTCCTTGTGGATCAGGTAATGCCATGTCTGAATCTTGTTTAGGTACTGGAGATCCATCATTCGCAGTATTGGAAAAATATAAAGCTCAAGAAGTTAACATTGATTTGATGGCAGTGACACAAGAAAATATCTCCACGCTTTCATTCTTAAGTCAAACTTTTGGTGTTATTGCTGATTCTGATATCGGTACTGAATTTTTAAGATTTTTAGGTGCTATTAGATTTGATATCGGTGTAGCTTATAAAGTGTTTTCAAGAGCTAAATACCCCTGTGAGATATTCATTAAATATGCAGCTAAATCTAAAGATGAACTAAGAACACATTATCAAGAACATTTAAACAATGATGAAGTTTATAAGCTGAAAAAAATAACAGAAGATAATTTCCAATTGAAATACTTGAATCATGGAAATTTCGATAATGATTCAATCCCTAATGGTTGGGATAAAATTGACCAAGATCTTGCAGATAACATTGGGGTTTCTATACAGGTACTATGCCATATATTTCGAAAGGTGTTCAATTCTTTCCTGCTGCATTACCAAATGATGGATCTTTTGATTTGGTGTTGATGGATGCAAGAACTAGTTTAACCAATTTTATTATCTCTAGATTCAGGTAAACATGTCACAGCTCCAGAAGTTCAACATTCCAAAGTATTAGCTTATTCTATCAAGCCTAAGTTTAATGGTGGTTTGTTTTCAATTGATGGTGAAAGGTACGATTTGATAGATACTCAAGTTGAAGTTTTACCATCTGCTGCAAAGACATTGATGAAAAATGGTGTTTACGTTGAAACTAATTTCTAAGGAAAATCAATGAATGCTGTTAGTATAGATGATGTAATGTTTTAGAAAACCAATACTTTTTGAATAAATAAAATATTTTATTGAATCGAAACATGATTCAAATAATATTAATACCGTTATTTTGTTTACTACAACCAAGCGTCACTAAACTCTTTTACTTTTAGATATATCCCTCCAATTTGTTGAAAAAACTTCAATGCAATACAATAATTTCCTTTGACAGTAATAAACAAAAAAGATGAAAAGTACAACCTAAAGCCAAAATTCAAATCAGAGGCTTAAGTTATCAATCATCAAAAGAAAAAGTTATAAAATAAATCGAGAGCATATTGGCAAATTCAAAATATTAATGACTTATACTTACTTGTAAAGAATTTTTAGTTTTGTAACCAGTTTAACAGAAGCGAGAAGTATTTATACTTACTGGCAATTGACTCATTTAGAAATTAATTCTCCACTTAGAGAGTTGATAACTACTAAATGAACTTGAGACTATGTGAAATTGTAGCAGTTTTGGTCTTCGTTTTCTCAAAAACTCTTCGGTAATAAAGAAAGGGACTGTTTGAGTTGAAATGAGATCTGCTTTGTTTGTAATA
>PPNK03000023.1:0-123380 GCA_003708145.3 Phaffomyces orbus
GAAAAGTAGAAGCTAGTCAAGAACAAGAAGTGACAGATGACTGGTCAAGTATCAGTGAACTTTCAGAAACTGATATTTCAATTGTTTTAGAAGAAGTAATTGAGATTCCACTAAATTTCAAAAATGTGCTGATGGTGATGATTTTAAAGTTTCTGAATGAGACTTACTGCTTCAAGAAACTTGGTGAAAACTGTGATGATTCATTTAAAGTGAATGACTTTATACCAAAATTGCATTCCTATGGGTTATTAATCAATGATCATGAGTTCAAATCAAAAAGTGTGATGGAGTATAAAGAACTGACATCTGTCATTAGTGAAGGTTTATTTATTCAAACAAGCAAGGTTATTTCTGATGATGAAAATATCAATAAATTAAGTACTGTTCAAAAGAGAAAAATTTGGAATCATGCATTTGAATCATTACATTACATTCATAACAATTTAATTATACATGGTGATATTCACAGAAACAATGTAATATTTGATAAAGATAATCAGTATTTTATCAAATATATTGATTTTTCCAACAGTTTAAATTTTGAAGAAGACATTAAGAAACATCATGATCATGAGAATTCAAAAAACTACTCAACTGTCACTACGATTAAAAAAAGAAAGCTTAATACAGAGATTTTTGGTATTGAATCATTAACCACATTAATCAAGACTAATTTGAAAAAAGATTATGATAATTTAGTTGAAATTTTGAAAGCCGTTCTTAATATTGGGCCATCAGTTTATTATAACATTGATGAACTTGTTTCTAAAGAGTTGAAAAAGTTCAAGAGTCAGAAACTAGAAAGTATCAATTATCGAAAGATAGAGTTGTAAAGTGAATTGATAATTGATTATAAATAATAGAATGTAGTAAATTCGATATCTTAATTTCTATTAACACCAAAAAAAATTCTCACATCATTAATGTGGTTGCTATTTTAAACCAACATGTTTTGAACCATTCCTGTTAACTAAAATATTCACTGATTTATCAACTCTTGTAAGTGCATTTTCTTGATTAGAATATCTGGATAGTGCCACATATAGCATATAGCTGGCCATAACTAAACACTGGAGGATCTAAATAAATACCAACATTTCTAGCGAATAACTGACTTTGTGATTTATTTACCTTCATACAAACACACATTTTAACAGGAAATTGAGCTCTAACAAAATTACATGGATTCTTAAGAATCACCTTCGTGTTTAATAGCAATTTCGAGTAAAAGCACATAACATGGATTAATTCATGGCTCAGTTAAGATTCAGCATTTCATTTGTGTGTGTACTGATGGACTTCAATGATTTTCAATCTCAAACCGGTCACTAAGCCTTCACCAAAAACATCACTGGTTAAAATGACTGAAATACCAGGTTTCAGATTAAGAACATTAAGTTGAGTCTAATTAATTTGTAATCGCTTGGTCAATTTCATCAGTATCAAACTCAACTAAAAGATCATACGTTATTGAAGTAAAAACAAGAGTTTGAAAACTATTGAAACATTTTGAGTTGAATCCATCATTTTATTACTTGAGACTAGAATACAGCTACTTTGGAGCAAATTGAATGAGATGTTTGAAGCCGACCTTAAATTAGTGGAAGTGGTTAAGATTGAATCAGCAGCTAATTGACATCGTGCTTCTTGTAGACGTTTCCGATCAAATGTTCATAATTATCAATATAATGGTTTAAAAAGTCAGTTGAAGTAGCACCAACGTTAATTTGAGGTAATTGATTCGATTTAACAGCTCCGATAACTATATTAAAAAACCATTGCGATCATCGGTCAAACCATTGATCGCAAGTTGTATTTCATCTTTAGCAGAATCAGTAGTGGAGTAATGAGTGGTTGTTGTATTTAAGTTGTTGATTAAAACATTGTAATAGTTGAACATTGGGAAATAAAACAGTTCTAAACCAATAAATCAGGTTGAAAAGTTTTAAAAACTAAAGTCTGGCATCTTCATCTAAGTCCCAATCAATTGTATATGTCGCTTGAAATAGTCTTTTGTAGAATTTGAACTGACACAGGACATAACATTCTTTATGAGCAACGCTGATTGTTGTTAATAACCTGAACCAAAAGTGATCTACCTGAGTAAGAAGTTGCAACCATATCAATCACGCAACTTAAGAGGTGAGTATCTATTGTCTTAAGCAGGTCGTTTCTTTTGCTTTTAATTACGTCTAACCGCCATAATGACCTATCTAGTATTTAAAATTAACATATAAGAGAGAAAAATCAAAGAATTCAAAAAGTAGGAAATCGCCTTTCATGAAGATCTGTTTACTTTTTTTACGTAATTGTTTATCTTTCTTTGCCCTTTGCCATACACTTACTAGTAACTACACATCTATCATTAAATATAATTATTTACACATTATCATAAATTCATGAACTCTTCATCGTCGCTGCTTAAGAGTATTGAATTATCTTGTTCAGTTTTAATCTCGGAAGTGGGTCTCTTTTGAAGTTCATCATAAATTATAGTTGTTGGTTTACCTATATCAACATTTGGTGGATTTACTAATTCTGTCATTAACTTTTGTAACCTTTTCTCACCATTAGATCCACATAATCTGATAAAATTCTTAAATCTTTTTGTTTCTGATGACGAACCAATACTACCAATGACATCTCTCTTGGCTGAAATACTTGGGTTTGGTGTCACTGTAACAATATCTGGTGAATAATAAACCGTGAAAAATTCATTATATTCTTCGTCTGTTAACATTCCAACATCACCACTTAACTTATTAGGGTATATTCTATCTCTTTGTGATAGATACAGTTTCGCATTTTTAGGTCCTTTTTCTTCTTCAACTTCGGAATCAAGATCTAAATCAATGCATTGTGAATCTCTAATTGAGGAGACTAAATCAATTGTTTGTACTTTGGTTTTCTTCAATGACTTCTTTGTATTAGTACTCTCTCTCAACAAATTAGTGATATCAAATTTAGCATTTTGTCTCTTTTCAATAATTAGTTGTTCATTGGCAATATCAGTTGATTTTGAACTTCCAATTTTTGGTGTTTTCTTAACAATAGTTTTTGATTTGGATGACTGAGATTTGGATGAAGGAAGTGTATCAAATTGCGTGAATGATGGATCCTCTTCATATTGCTTATCCATAACCTTTTCAGCTTCTTCTATCGGTATTCTGTAAGATTCTAATGCAATATCAAGATCATTTTCTTTCTCTGGTTCTTCATCTTCATAAGCTTCAAAACTAAGAATCTTCAGGTGTAATGGTTTCTGAGAATCAATTTCATTTGCTTTATCTTGATTTAATGATGCACGAGTCTTTAATGCCCTATTCAAAGAATCATCAAATATATCATCCTCACTTTCTGACTCGATTAGCGTTGCTTCTTGTTTAGAAGAATTTAAATTAAAAATGTCTTCTGGAAATTCATTTCCCTCAGATTTGGGGTTTGATTTATTCAGATCTTCAACAAGTAGAATATCCAAAGAATCAGTCTCCGAATCATTAATTTCTGAGCCACTATCGAAAATATCCTCAACTCTGGAATTCTCTATGCTTGTATTAGTTTCAATTCTTGATTGTTTTGATGGTGTAACATTATCATCGACAGAATTTCTTCTTTTCTTAATTATATTTTCATCAGAAACACATATGTCTGAGCTCTTTGTAGATAATGGCTCTACCAGCAAAATATCATCATCATCATCATCATCGTCAGTTATTCCAATTTCAGCATGATTCTGAATCTCTCTACTTTTATTAACTGAATTATCGAACAATGGTTTGATAAAACTACTGGAATTGGAATCCATTGATCTATCAGCAGCAACAGACTTATTTGAATTTGCAAATGTGTTTCCTAATATTGAGCTAGTGGAAACATTAGATTTCTCATTGTTATCTTCTTCATCTGACACAAGTGAAACATTAGCTGATCTCGTGGTATTAGCACTCGATGACCCACCAACCTTTTTAACCAAAGTTGATGAATTAACGAACCCAGTATTTGTAACATTAAGAGGCATGAAAAATCTCTTTGTTGGTTTTGGAGCAGGCTCTTGATTCTTTGACTTTTTCTCAACACCTGAACCGATCCGATTAGTTTTAGCTTTTGATTTAGATTTTGGTAGATTTTTTCCAAGCATAGCTTGTGTTGCCATTTTGATAACTTCGTCATCATCTTCACCTCTAGCAATAATTAGATTATCTTCAGGGATTTCAATTAACGTTTTCACACATTTTGGTGTGATATCAGTTGGAATAATTCTATCTGAATGTTTCATATCGAAAGCATTACCAGCAATTTGTTTTTGAACATTTGCATATTCTTCCATTGATTGATCAAATTTCAGTTCTTCATTCGAAGATAATAATAAAATAACTTTCCCATCTCTTTTTCTACCTGTTCTACCCATTCTTTGAATGTTTTTGATTGGACTACTTGTTGAATCATAACAAATAATCAGATCAACTTCACCAATGTCTAAACCTTCTTCACCAATAGAAGTGGCAACCAAAACATTAATATCTCCCTTTTTGAATTTTTTGATTAATTCTTTTTGTAATTTTTGGTTCATACCTTGAATTTGAGCATCTTCAGAAGTACCAGTTCTACTATTCAGTCTTTCTTGTGCTAATTGTTCTTTCTCAAGAATACGTTCTTCTTCTATTTGTTTCTCTCTTGATAGTCGTTCAGCTCTATTCTTTTTACCACGTCCTTTTTTACCATGTTTCATTGTATATTCAGTTTCATTAAAACCTTCTTTAGCTCTAGATTGACCAATAAAGATATGTGGTTTACATAAGTTCCCCATATTAGCATCTAGACATTTAACAATCTCTAGAGCGGATTCCCTTAGTTCTGTGAAAACGATAACTCTTGATTCTTCATTTTCATCAAAAAATTCAGTCAATTCTTGGATCATATGTTCAATCTTTGGATGAGAAATATATTTATTATCATCAAGAAGTGGTTTGCACATATCTTCAATTCTAGTTAATGCATCATGATAATAGAAACCTTTTGCAATTTTATTTGTTGATTTACCTAGACTCCATTTAGTTCTAAACTCTTTGCATTTATTTTCAAAATATGAATAAAACGTTCGAACACCATAAATTTTTAATCTTCTTAACATTTGACCAACATAACCGATCACTTGTAATATAAAATAATAATTCCATTTAGTACCTTCTGGGATTGAAGGATTTTTGACAATAGTTTGAGATTTTTGCAGCACTTGAAATGCATTGATTTTAGTAGGATCAGTAACTTCATAAATGTTTGATTCATTAGCCTTTTTCAAAACTGGTAAAATAGCTTCACTCAATAAATCGACAATATCATACATTTCAGCATTCATATCACATTTGATTCTGACTGTTTCTTTTCTTTTCATGTATTTAACAATATCAAAACTTTCCTCTGTTCTAATTTCAATAGTTGAAATGTGCAAATTTTCAACAACTTCCTGAACACCTTCAATATCAGCAGCTGGGGTCGCAGTTAAAGCTAGAATCCTGAAAGATGTATTGAATCTATCTATGAATTGAACAACATTAGTGTATGCATAATTTCCTCTTGCTCTATGTGCTTCATCAATGACTAAACAACAAATTTCTCTTGGATCTACAATTCCATTTTTCAAATCATTTTCCACAACCTGTGGTGTGGTAAAGAAAACTCTTTTATTGGTCCATATTTCAGGTCTGTTCTTTCTTGATTTATCTAATAAAATAGCAGTGTCATCACTTGAAATGTCGGTAACACCTAAGCATGCTTGAATTTGTTGTGCCACCAATGGTCTCGTCGGTGCCATGAATATGATCTTCCCCTTTTTAAACCACCTATAATAATTCAACATAACAGTACTAGCAATAAAAGTTTTACCCATACCTGTGGGAATAGCACATAACAAGTTCTTAAATAGTGCTTTATAAATGATATCATATTGATAATCTCTGACCTCAAAATTGGAAGGATATATGTAACGGTCCAATGCTGGTTGATTCAGTTCATGATGTGTGGGTAGAAAATTAACTTCATGTACTATTTCTTCGTACCTTGTGGGCAGACCATCTTCATGATCTAATCTTTCACCAGTAAGAGTAGTTTGAACAGGTCTGGAATGCCGTATCACAGTTTCAGTGATCTGCCTGTTAACAGATGTCTTATCAATCATTTCCTGAAGGAAATCGTCATCTTCGAAACTATCACTGTCACTCATCTGTGAAGATAGTGTAGAATATTGTTTATCTATTAGTTTGGTGGTTTGAGTGTATTTGCCTTTAAAGCATTTTTTGTTTACAAACGCGAAACGCGCAAAAGAGTTACAGTGTGTGAGTAAAGTCATATATATTCAATAATCCACATTCTATAATCTTGCATTGCTGAAAGAAGCAATGATATCCTTCTTTGAGAATTGTAAGTCAACGTCTCTGTAGTATCTAGAAACTAGATTTTCCAAGCCCAAAGTGGTTGAAACAAACTGAGCTTGAAGTGCTGACCATATCTTTTCAATCAATTGTTTTTGAATTGGTGAATTAGTAGACATATCTGTGAAATTACTGACAACAGTTTCTCTTGCTTTCAAAACGATCTTATTGATTTCTCTAGTGTTATAACCATACAATAATTTAGATAAAACTTCTTTCGTGTAAGCATTTCTCTTTGATGGATTAAATCCTTGATTACTCAACTGATCAACTAAACTTTGAACATCAGAAACGAATGTGACAATTTTACCAAAATGCTCATCAGTTAACTCAGCGACATATCTATCTCTGGAGGCATTATAAATGTTTTTAGCAGATGCTGAAAATTGAGTAAACTGAGGAAGTTTTGAAGTGGAAATTGATTCAACTAACCAATTACAGTTCTGGATTAAATTGATCAAACGGTTTCTTCTTTCCTTGTTAATGTTACTTTCTTCAATACTGAACACTGAAGATTGGATCTCGTCACCACTTTGTAAGTTTTTAATGATTGCAGAAGATAATTTATCGTATGATGCGTTGATAAGTTCTCTAGTTTCCTTTGATTTGTATTTACCAGAGAACAAGTTTGAAGTTTCATTAAAGTTGGCCTCAATATCTGCAATTAAACTAGTGAAATTTTTCACATAAATTGAAACTTCTCTAACTTTCTTAGCAGCCAGAGTTGTCTTTTCAATTGTTTTAATTTCAATATCTAAAAATTTTGACCAATCTATCTTCAATCTGTCACTAACGACTTTATATGCATTTAATAAGAACTCTTGATTTGTTGATCTAAATTTCATTTCAAATAATTCAAGGTATAGTATAACAGTTGGTGTATTCTTTTGATTATGTCTTAACGCTTCAACAACTGATTTCATTAAACAGCCAAATTCAGGATCAAAGATTGATGAAATGGATTGATATAATTCTCTTGCGCTTTCTCTATTTGTTTCAAATTCATCGACTTCAGAAGCTAAAAAATTTGATCTTTTCTTTATTGGATATTTGGTAATGTATTCACCAACTGATAACTCGTCAGATGAGATATGGAAAAATTTCAAAATAAAATTCTGTTCAAGGATTAAATGATTTTGAATTGTTTCAAAAGTTTCAAAAATTAGATTTGTTGTTGGATTTTCAAACTTTGGTTCAAGATTTTCAGTTTCTTCTTTCTCCAACATCCCCAATTTCATCTTCAGTTTATCTTGTTGATGATCAATTTCAGATTTGGGTTCAAAAGATTGTGGAAGACCTTTGAAGGCAATTGGACTTGATAATGTGAATTTTTCATTTAAACCTGAATGGAAAACGATAGAATTACTCAAGGTTTTCAAAATTTCTTCATAGAAACTGTTAGCAGAACCTTCCCAAATACCAATCAGCTTATCAAAAGTATCATCAGACATTTCTTTAGCGAACAAAATCAACGCAGAATAGTTTAATAATTTGGATAAAGAGTTGGAAATACCAGAAACATCAAATCTTCTTGAGTTTAATAATTCTGTGAAAGTTTGTTTGAACCGAATATCTAAATCATCAATAATCTTATGTAAAAATTGAACAGTAACAGTTTCGTATTTTCTTCTACGATCTTTCAATGCTCTCATTTCACCTAAATCAGAATCTTCAGAATCTTCACTTGTTGTACCGTTAATTTCCAAAATTGCTGATTGTAAATCAGTTAAAATTTTCTCAATTACTTCGATATCATGATCAATATTTGAAGTCAATAAAAGTTTTAATGATTCTTCATCAACTGAAACAGTACTCAAAATATTTTGAAGCTTATTCCATAAGTTTTTCTTATTCATTGTAACAACTTGAATACCATCATTTTCAGATTCAATATGTTGGATACTTTTTGCAAACCCAGCTAATTCAATTTGGAAAAAACTTAACAATGGACTAATCTTATCACATTCTTCAATTGCATTATTGGTGTATGTTTGTAAACTTGAAGCTTTTTGTTTAATATCAACAATGTTTTTAACAAGACCATATTCTGTTTTAGTTAATTCAGCATTCAGTTTCTTGATTAAACTATCTGAATCATCATTTGCATCCCATTGAATATCATCAAAAACACCAACAACAGAATGATCAATAACAGCTTGATTTAGACTTCCATTTTCAAACCCGAAAGAATCTAAAGTAGCTTTACGTGGTCTGATTTCCAATTTTGGAATTTCATTATCCAAAACGTCATAATCATTATCATCAGATTGATTTTCGAATTTTATCTGATTTTGTTGGTTTTTGGTATTATTAAGGTTGACTTGACTGTCAAAAGTTTGATCAAATGAGAAATCTTGTGATTGGTTAATTGAAGTGTTAATGTCATAAACTTGATGTTTTGAATTTGATGATGGTGATGTTTCATCGGGACTATCATTTTGAAAATACAGTTCAGTAATATCATTTTCAGCTTCGATTTGTTCTTGTTCTTGTTGATATTCAGATAAACTTTTTCTATGACCAACGATTTCAATATCTCTCAGAGACTTGGAAACAGAACTAGATGATACATTTTTTTCTTCAGGCTTGATTTCAACAATTGAATCATTGGATTTAACTAGTGACAACTGACTAATCTGTTGGTTTATTTCATCTTCTATTGTTGATGATGATGTGACTGGTGGTTCAATTTCAACTTGTGGTTGCGACCGTGATGAGGGAAATGATTCTGTATCGACATAGACACTTGGAGTTAGTGAATTTCTTGGATCTAGAGACCGTCTTCTTTCAGCTGGTTTTTCAGGTGATGATGCGAATTGTCTTTTTGAAGAGGTTGAAGCTGCGATGGCAGCAGTAACGGCAGCAGCAGTACCAACACCACTTACAACATTAGAGGCATTATTGGAAACGCTAGTAGGAGCTGTCTTGTAAACTGTAGAAGAAGTTCCAGATGTGGATGAGGTTCCTGGTATATCTAATGGTGCTGGTTTTTTATTATCCAGTCTAGGCAATTGAGATGGTTGGACAGAGACGACTTCTTTCAGTGTATCTAAAGATTCACGTCTTGGTTGTAAATGTGCCCTCTCTGGAGAAGCTTGTGAATGAGAAGGTATTTGTGTGGCTGAAGTTCTTCTTTCTTGTTGTTGATGTGAAGGTAGTGAATTTCTTGTTACAGTATCAATTGTAGAAGTTGATGATTTTCTCTTTGAATTTGCAACAATCTCTTTATTTAAAAACAGTTTATAAGATTTTTCATCAAGACCAAACAGAGACAGTTCCCAATTAATCAGTTCAGGGACCAACCCATTCTTAAACTTTCTGTAAATTCTGATCAAGCTTGTTACAAATACTTGTCTCTCTTTAGAAGTATTTGTTTCCCAATAGTAATCTTTACCTAGTCTTGCTGTGAACCCAGAGTCTGAGTAGAGTTCTCTCTGAAGCATTGCCAGTTCTGACAAGCTCCAACTTCTGCCAATTTGGAAAGTCGCGTTATTAGACTCTCTACCTTTATGGAGATATACTGAACCATCTTTTTTTACACCTAGTACCAGTATTCTTGCTTTCTTTCGTAAGTTTGTTGCCTTTGCTGGGGGTCTCTGGGAAGGATACTCCTCGTATTCGACTGCCCTGACGTGTGTGATGTAACTCTCCAGGATGTTTCCCTGGTCATCAGCCTTTGAGAAGCAGTACTTGATCAACAAATTCTTATCCTGCTCGTACTGGGCAGCTAGTGCGTTCAGGGATGGCGATCCCGCAGACTTGACTGTTGAGACTGAGCTGTCTCTACTGTGACCAGCACCGTGTTTCTTGAAGGGAGAAGTGATTGCCATTGCCGCCCACCAGTCTCTTTCTGTCTCTTCCTGTGGAAATTCCCATCAAATCGGAAAACAAAAACAAAAAAAACAACCAGAAAACTTCCATTTAAGGAAATTCCCCAAATGGGAAGCGCTGCTCTCAAAAGGAAAAAAAAAAAGTCCAAAAAGAAATTCGTTTAAAAAACCACAATTTTGCCCGATAAATTTTTGTATTTTTGGTACACTTTTCTAATCAGTTTAATCAATCTTTTATGTCCTCCTCATCTTCAAGTGCTGCTTCGCTTCTATTACGGCAATTCAGAGAACTCACGGACCCTAAGAAAGGGATCCCTTCCTTCCATATCGAGCTAGAAGACGACAACATCTTTTTATGGAACGTTGGTGTCATGGTCCTTAATGAGGACTCCATGTACCATGGTGGTTACTTCAAAGCTCAAATGAAATTCCCTTCTGATTTCCCATTCTCACCTCCAACTTTCAGATTCACCCCTTCCATCTACCATCCAAACGTCTACAAAGACGGTCGTTTATGTATCTCTATCTTACATCAAGCTGGTGATGCAACAACTGGTGAAAGTGATGCTGAGACTTGGTCTCCTGCTCAAACTGTTGAAACAGTCTTAATATCCATAGTCTCTCTATTGGAAGATCCTAACCCTGCTTCCCCTGCAAACGTGGATGCTGCTGTTGAGCTAAGAAAAAGACACGATGTTTACAAACAAAAAGTTGAATTAGAAGTTGAAAGATCAAAACAAGATATCCCACCTGGATTTGTCTTCCCAAGCTCAGATAAAGCCTACCTTTCTAATCACGATCCTCGTACAGAAGAAGAAGTTGTTGATGAAAATTTCTGGTATGATTCTGAAGAAGATGATGAAGATGAAAGTTACGATGATGATAGCATAATGGATGATATTGACGCCAATAATGAAGAAGACGAAGATGAAGAAGAAGAAATCACATCAGAATCAGAAAAGTGAATGCACCACTTTCTTATAACCTGATGAAGCAAATTATATGAAAAAATTTGTTCCTGATCCGTTTTTTTGTTGCTCATTATTAATTGTTGCATTTGAAGGATATTGCTCCTTTCCATTTTTTTTCCTGATTTTAGCTATTTTATTTTCATAAGGTGTTATGTACTCATTGGCTCTTGAATCTTGTTAAGATTTGAACTGCATCGTCGTCATTAATTTTTATCATTTTATTACTATGAATGCTTCACTTGTCCAAAGTTCATGATTATTTATGACCTTTTCAGAACTTAGACTCAAGTCATATATTGGCATTTTTTATGGTGATATATTTACCTGTCTCCAATCAAAGTTTCAGAAGTTCTTCCCAGATCTTCTCTCATTTACTTCTCCCTACTTGTTTTTGCTATAACTAATTCATAATGTATAGAATATCACATTTTTACTAGTAAATACTATATACTACATGTTAATTATTTAATCATATTTGTTATTTTATTTAGTCCAATGGATATAAATACACACGATTGACATCACTAAACATACATGTAGCCATTCACCAAAATCGATACTTTTACACTTGTCTTGTTTTCTAGTCTTCAATATACTCAAAGTTTTCTAATTCTTTCAAACTATTCAGTAACTCCTTAGCTTTCAATTTGACGATTCCATCAGGATATCCTTTCTCTGTGATAAACATGATTTTAAATTCAGTATCAGGTATATTTTGAACATAAATCTCTATTGAATCATCATCTGTTTTTTGAAATTTCAACAATCCTTCTAAACTGTGACCTAATGGTTCTTCAACATTATTATTAAGACCATTGAGATTTCTATTATTATCACTTTTGAAACCATCTCCATTCGCTATCTCCATTCTAGATGACATTAGTTGTTGATGGATGAATAACCCAATAAGTTTGACTTTCTTGTTATCTAATTGAGAAGAAAGAGGTGATGAAGATTCTTGTGTTGTATAACTGGATAGTATTGACCCATTAGGTAGTGTTACTGCTGACGCCAGTACTTTTTTAGCAGTGAGAGAGATTTGACGTGTGGATTGCTTTAAAACGTCTTCAAGATTCCTTGAGTTGATCATCACTTTACTTTAAATATTTTTGTTAGTGATTAAGTATTTCGAGTGTGTTTATTTTTCGTTATCTGTTTACTTTTTATTCGGAATCACACAAATTTATGTAGAAACCAACACTCAATTGAATGAGTATTTTTTCCTTCTATAAACTCATAAACTACATCAAACATGGCAAAATAAAAGCATATAAATAATTCATAAATAAAAATTTCCCATATTATCAACAAGAAAAATCGAAATTTGTAGTATCATAAAGTTTCATAGATTAGTTCTCGAACTCTGTAATCTTCGTTAGCTTCTTCAATCTCTTCCCAATTACCAATGATATCGTCTTTACCCCTGACAACACCTGGTAGTGTTCTACCTTTACTATAACGTCTCCAAACACCTCTTGCTTGATCATCTGTACCTAAATCTCTATAAGTAAATGGAATTCTATTGGCAGTTAAAATCGTAACTAGTTTATTGGTTCTTTGAGGCATGAAGAAACCACCACCTGCTAATGAAGTATAGATATAAACTGGTTCATCCTTCAACATCTCAATGATTTCTTCTTTAGTTGGTTCATGAAGTTCTTCTTCTTTTCTTTCAACAGTAACTGGTTCTAATTCTTTGATATCTTCTAGTTTTGATTCAGTTTTAGTAACGGGACTGGTCGAAACTTCAGTTCCTTCAACAGTTTCATTCTTTTTAGACTCTTCTTCAGTTGTTTCTTTTTCTTCACTGACTGGTGTAGTTCCAACTTTTAAAGGAGTTACACTATCGATTTCTGTTTCAATAGCATCTTCAGGATTATCATCCTCAGAAGCACCACCAGAAGTACTGGATTGATTTTCTGAGGCATTAAGTAACGTATCGACTTCATCTTGAATACTTAAACTCGAGGCCTTTTCAGTGATTGAATCTAATTCTTTAACAAAACCCTTGGCTGCTTCTTCAGCCAAATGACCTTCTTCATCCTCTTCAACTGGAGCTTCTTTATCAATTAAAGTCTCAGCATGTTGTGTTTCTTCTTCAGTTGCAGGAGCATCTTCAACGGTAGAGTGTTCATCAATGGCACCAGTGACAGAACAAATTTTCTCAGGAATAGATTCAGTAGAAGTGATGGCTTCTTGGACAACTTTCGTGGATTCTTCTTCGTCAAGTAGTTCAGGTTCTTTTGATTTTTCGTTTTCTTCAGTTTCAGTTTGTTTAGTAGGTTCATCCTCCTTAGATTCTTCACATTCATTGGAGTCAATAACGAGAGAAGTTGAGGTGTTGACTTGAGGCTCCAATAGAGTAGCGTCTTCTTCGATTTCAACTTCTTCAGCTCCTTTAGTTCCAGTTTCTTCGTTGATTGCTGCTGTTTCAGGGGTGTCTTTAGTGTTGACTTCTTTGAATTCATTTTCTTCAGCTTCCTTAGGTTTGGCTTCTTCTTCATTAGATTCAGGCTTGAATTCAACTTCCTCAACTTGAGATTCTTCAAATTCAGGTACTCCATTATCTTGATCTGCAAGCTGAGCTGAAGATTCATTAGTGATATCTTCCTTTTCGGTTATTCCTTCGAGACTGTCTTTGTTGTCTTCAGTAGTTGCAATTTCTTCAGTTGTTTTAGTTTCTTTTTCTTCTTCTAATTTATATTCTAATTCTTTAGATTCTTCTGCAATTTTCGAAACAGCTTCAACATCAGTACTTGGCTCAATTTCATTTTCTTTCTTTTCAATTTTGTCAGTTTCTGTCATGTGCTCAGACTTATCTGTTGAAACCTCACTATCGTCAACTTTTTTACTTTCATCCATGTCTGCTTCACCAACAAGATATTCATCGACATTTGGTACTTTAACAGCATTCAATTTTGTTTCAACAATGATAGCATCCTTCAGAAATTTATCATTAGAATCAACAGGCTTCAATTGTCCACTATTATCATAAGTTTTTTCTTCTTCTTCATCTTCTTGAACAACTTTCAAATCACTATGATCAACAAGACTATGTGGAACGTATTCCGAATCATTGATTAAAGCACCTTCATTAGTTAAATCTTTTACAGTTCTGATTGCTTCCACTGATGGTAATCTAGTTCTTGATCTTGACAAGGAACGTAAGTAATCACTTGATCCAGTAACTTTTGGCACATCGTCACGAGATTCCTTTCTACCTGTTCTGAATTCAGTAGTGCCTTTATAAGAATCACCTTTTGCTAAATGTGGTTTTTCTTCTCTTGGTCTACTGGTAGAACGAACAATGGATTGTGATCTTGATTGAACTAACGGGGAGAAGACACCTTCTGGGACACCAGCTGGAACGACTTCATGGACATCATTTGACAAAACATGATCAGGTAATACCTCTTTAACGGGTCCTGGTGATGGTGATTTTCTTTTACTCTTCTTTTTAGATTTCTTTGCTTTCAAACCTGTTGAAAATTCAGAAATAGTAGCAATTTGAGAATCAATTAAATCTTCTAATGAAATTTCATCTGGTTTTGTACTACTTTTAACATCATATATTGTATTTGATGAATCGGTTGCATTTTCAGTTGACTTGCTTTCTTTCTTGACAATATCAACGACAACAACTTCATTATCAGCATCATTTTTATCCTCTTCAACCTTTTCAATAGATTGTGTCAATCTTGTTTGATTAACCTTCTTATCTTTCTTATGTTGTGTTTTCGATCTAACTTCATCTGTACCAAAATAATCATCACCTTCAGTACCTGGAATAGGTGTAGCAATTGGAATATCACGTTTGACTTTCCCTGAATCATCCAACAATTGATCATATACTTGCTCATCGTTGATTAAAGCTCCTTCATCAGTTAGTTCATTGACTGTGGTGTAATCAGATTCAGGATTCTCTGATATCTTAAAGTTTGATTTAGAAGGAGATCTTGATGAGGTAAGTGGATCATTGTGGACTTCTGCTTCAATAATTGATCTGACACTGGACCCAACTAGAGTGGGAGTCTCTTCAGGAATATCGGAACTCATTGTTGATTATCTGTGAACTGAAAGTGAATGAGATGGTCTCTTCTTGCTCTTTAGTTTTAATCAAAATTTTTGTGGGACTTAAATTTGCCTCAATGTTTTTTCATAGAGTTTGTTGCAACAAAAAAGAAAAAATGTTTCAAGTTTTTGCTGATAACGTTGAAAATGAAACCAAAAAAAGATAACAATTTGTATGAAAATAGAAAGAAAATACAGACAAAATATATACAAAAGGAACATTCTACACGTCCAATTCTAAGCTAATAACATGATATATCTAAGAAATCAAATCTATACTAATATAATCTTTTTTTTTGAACCCACTTTATAAATTGTACTAACAAATAAATTATTTTTCAATTTCAGCACGAATTAACTGTTCAGCAGCCTCAATTGATTCTTTGGTACCTTTTAAGAAGATAACATTATTGACTTTATCGTTACTTCTTGGAATTTGAATTTGTGTACCAGTGGTGGTTCTGATATGGTTTAAACGAGAACCTTGTGGACCAACAACTTTACCTAAAACTGATGTGTTTTTAACCCATAAGTAACCAACAGAATCATGTATAGCGTATTCCACTAATATATCTCTGATTAATTTTTCAACTATCGCGACATCTTCATCAGCACCTTTTAATCTCCATGGAATGAAAGCTTCTTCACTTCCATTAGAGTTAGATTCTAATGGAGTAATGGTGAGTTTGAATTTTTCATCTTCAGAACCAAATGCTTCAGTTGGAATTGATGGATTTTTGCTTGATAATTTATGAGCATGATTTCCTTTGTTACCATGATCAATTTCAACATCATTTTCAACCCTAACTCTTCTAGTGAATGCACCTCTTTCAGATACAGCAGCATGTAATGAAACTGGAACATCAATTTCAACTTTGAAATCATCGACGACTAATTCTTCAATCTTAGTCTTAGCTTGAGCAACACCTTCTGGTGGACCAACAATGGTGACCGTAGTTGAGTCACTATCAACTTTTGGAATCACTACTTGAACTTTGAAATCTTGTTCAATTTGACGTCTGGTTGAACCAACTGGACCAATAATCAGTCTATGTTTTTGTTTTGGAACTTCTAAAGTTTCAGTGACTGCATTTTCCTTTTCTTCAACGATTTTTTTAATCTGAGAAATGATTGAATTAACAACAGCTTTAGGACCAGTTGAAACAATAATTTTTGATTCTGAACCTTGTTCTGGAATTTGTAATAATCTTCTATGGCTTGAATTCGAGATATCACCAGCAGTTTCAATAATCTCTTGTTTAGTTGAACCTTTTGGACCTAAAATATCTTTGAAATATTTTGGATTAACTTCTAGTTCAACAGTGATGATATCTTCAGCTTCCTTAACAATAGCATTGATTTGCTTTTCAGCTTCAGCTAAACCTTTTCTTGAACCAGTCAAGACAATAGTTCTAAATTCGGAAGTTTTATCAGAAGAAACATTGATATCAATACCAGCATCAACAGCAATACGATTAATAGTTTCACCTTGACGACCAATGACTCTAGCGACAACCTTATCTGGGATTTGTAATTCCTTAGTGTAACCGTTGTCAATTTCAAAATCTAAGAAATCTTTTAATTCTTGTTCAGCTTTAGCAACATCTTTTGATGGACCTCTAATTTTAACTTCATCACTTGATTGAGAGAAATTAATTTTAACATCGTATTTAGTTTGTAATTTCTTAACATGTGAACCATTTGAACCAATGATTGAAGCTTTGTACTTCTTTGGAACGATAATAATTTTAGTAGTTTCATCAGCCCATCTTTTAGATGAAGTTTGAATGAAATTTTCAGCATCTTTGACATTGAATTTATAACCTGTGATTTTCACTTCAGCTTTATCACCAGTTGGATTTTTTTCAACATCGAATTGAACTTGGAACTGTTCTTTTAATTGGTTTAAATTGGCACCGTTTTTACCAATTAATCTTGATAAAACAACTGTTGGAACTTTAGTTGTTGATTCGAAACTGTAAATATCTTTAACATCTTCAGCATCTTTTAATAAATATTCAATTTCTTTTTCAATTCTTTTAACTTCTGCTTTAGAACCATAGATGTAAACTTTATCATCATCTTCAGATTCACCATCAAAGTGCAATTTAATTTCTAAAACAGCATTTTCATGGTTGGTTAATAATGATCTTAAAGTAGTACCATTTGGACCTTCAATAAATTGTTGCTTATCAGATTCAATATCTAAAACTTTTGATTCTAAATCAGATTGAGTGGCTCTAATTTTAGATAATGATTCATCAACTTTGTTTAATCTAGCATCAAGTTCTTCTTTGGTTGGTTCAAATTCTTCATCGTCAGCTCTTTCAGCAATAAGTAAAATATCATTAGTAACACCATTAGATAATGTTGATAAAGGAATGACATAAACATTAGCTTCTTTAGCAGCAGATGCAGTAGCACTTTCAACTTTTTTACCAAATAATGGGACAATATCAGAAATGACTCTAACACGAGCAGGAGTTAAACTGTTAACCTTGTCAACGATTTGTTTTCTAGTTTGTTTAGCACCTTCGACGTTTTCAACAGAAGCACTGATTTCCAAAGAAACTGAAGTTAAAGGAGAAGCTAATTTAGCATATGATGGAGCAACAACTTTAGAGTTATTAGCTTCACCAACTTGTTTCAAGAAACCAGAATGTTGAAAATACGCTGCTAAGGATTTAGCATGTTCAACGTTGTTACCATGAGCTTTTGAAATTTCTAAATTGGTTGAAGAGAATTTAGAAGTTGAAGATTTAGCAAATTGAAGAGCTTCTTGAATGTTTTGAGATAAACCAATGAACGAAACAGATTCATCAGAGGATTCAGAAGCTGGAAATTCAATAACAACGTTGAATTTTTCTAAAATCTCTTTAGCATTAATGAACTGATGAAGTTTTTTTGGAATAATTTTAACATCAGTTTTAATTTTGATATCAATAGATTCTAAATCAGCATTAATTTGAGATTTTTTCAACAAGACTGGATCTCTTAAACCAGATAAAGTAACGACGTTACCTTTAACGGAGACAGTAACATCATCAGTGGTTGAAGATTCAAAGGTAACAAATGGAGTTAATCTAGTTGGAATGACAACTTTAGTGGTTAAATGTTTAGTTTCTTCCTCAACAATGGCTAAAATACTTCTTTTAGCTTCTTCGACACCATCAACGTCACCATCGACAGTAACTTTGATTAACTCAGAATCGTCACCTGAAGGAGTACCGTCAAATCTAGCAATGTCGATTTTAGTTGAAGTTGATTCGATAATTGGTTTTAAATTCTTACCACCAGCACCAATGACAACGGATCTAGTGTTTGCAGGAATTTGAAACTCAATATGAACTGGTTTAGTTAAACGACGAACCAATTCTTTTCTAACTTTGGTGACTGCAATTGGTTTACCAGTGACGATAAAAGATCTATCTTTAGTGATTGAAGATAAAGTTGATTCAATGGAAACGTCATAAGATTTTTTCAAATCAGTGATAATTTTAGCAAATTCAGGTCTAGCAACGTTTAAACTAACTAAGTTACTAATATTGAAAGCTTCTTGAACAATTTTTGATTTGGCAGCGGAATTTTTAGAAGAAGATCTTGAAGCGATGGAACTAGCAGGAGTGGACATGGAAGGACCCCAGGAGACTGGGCTTGAGGACGCTGAAGATAAACCTGATCCTAAAGCTGGGAATGCTTCTTCGTCATCGATTGATGGGGGTGGGACATAAACGGTTGGTTCAACAGTTGGTTCTTGATCTTCATCAATATCGGAATTGGTTGATTCATCAATGGTGGAGTCGACAATTTTTTCAGCAACTTCTTCAGCAGCTGGAGTGTCGTTGGCGATAGGTTCAGACATTATAACGGGAATAAAAACAGACAATCAAGAGGGAGAGGATAGGACGATTCTTTTCAAATTGATATATGATCAAATTGAGAAAGAGTAGGACAGAATGCAGAGGAAAAACACAAGACTGGTTCACGAGACTCTGAGAAACTGCAAAGGGGGGACGTTGGTTATTGGACAAGTATTTAGAAGTAAAACCTTGAACGATTGGGAATTTTAGTCTTGAAAGAAGTGGGAAATCATTTGAATTTATATTCATTTCGAGGTGATTTGGCCTTTTTCTCGAAAAACTGTCGCGAATGTTTCTTTATAGAGGAATTACTCGTTTAGGATAATTCTCTCACTTTTTTTTCCTTTTTATCAACAAATAAAATGAAATTTGACTTGAATGGGAAAGGACAAATAGAAAGAGAATAAAATTTTAAGGAAATGGCACAGAAAGAAGCTCGTTTTGCACAGTTCAAGCTGGTCCTTTTGGGAGAATCAGCCGTTGGTAAATCATCAATAGTGCACAGATTTGTTAAGGATTCATTCGATGATTTTAGAGAATCAACCATTGGAGCAGCTTTCCTAACTCAAACATTACAATTAGATGAATCAACAACCATCAAGTTTGAAATATGGGATACTGCCGGTCAGGAACGTTATAAATCATTGGCTCCAATGTACTACAGAAATGCTAATGCTGCATTGGTGGTTTATGATATCACTCAAGAAGCTTCATTAGAAAGAGCTAAATCTTGGATTAAAGAATTACAAAGACAGGCAAGTGAAGATATCGTTATAGCATTAGCTGGTAACAAAATCGATATGGAAAGCGAAAGAAAAGTTGAAACAGAAGTTGCTCAAGTTTTAGCAGATGAAGAAAAATTATTATTCTTCGAAGTTTCTGCAAAGACAGGTGAAGGCATTAAAGAAATTTTTACAGAAATTGCTAAAAAATTACCAATTGAAGCTCAAAATAAACCAAAGAACGCTGCTGGTAAAGGAGTTAATTTACAAAGACCAAGCACTAATAACAACACTAACTGTTGTTCATAAGTTGATTTCATTGTTTTTTTTTTTCTTTTATCGGTTTTAATCTTTTTTTTTTTTACTCTAATGCATTTTATGTTCTCTTTCTAATGTTTTTTTATCCATTATCAATTCCATTCATTCTTTTAAATGTCTAAATACAAATACAATAAGGGTATATATATCCTGTTTATTTTCAAAGAAATAAATATAATATTTTATCACTACATCTCTATGAATTTTACACTAATAATAGTAACATATTTTAATATATCGAATATAAAAACACCATAAATGACATGTCTAATATAAAGTTCTACTT
This sequence comes from Phaffomyces orbus, assembly GCA_003708145.3. Classification (NCBI taxonomy): domain Eukaryota; kingdom Fungi; phylum Ascomycota; class Saccharomycetes; order Phaffomycetales; family Phaffomycetaceae; genus Phaffomyces; species Phaffomyces orbus. The sequence continues at coordinate 20,487 of PPNK03000023.1, forward strand.
TCTAAATCAATTAAATTGACCAAGAATTCAACTTCTAATCTTTTTCTACTTTCAACAATCCAATCATCAGCTAATCTTCTAGACCAACCTTTTAATTGAGAAACTTCTTCAACGGCTTCATCCAATTTATTATTGATCAAATTATTTTGAACCCTTGCAATCAATGATTCAATGTCTTTACCTTCAGGATGACCTTGCTTAGATACTAATAATGAAGAAAAAATTCTGGCTGATAAATGACCTAAAACCCCAGCGTATGGAGGTAATAATGAAGCAGATCTAAGTTCTGGAGCAAGTAATCCAAATCTTGTTATTAATTGTGATTGAGTTAATAACCCATTATTGATGGTCTCAGCATCAATAGCGTTTAATGCAGATGTAATGACTTCATTGTGTGATTCTTTAGCAAGAGTTGATAATTCTTTAATTTCTTTTGATAAATTTTCAATTTTATCAGATTGTAATTTAAATTTTAATTTATTTAATGCTAATTGTAATTTAACTTTCAATTCAGCATTAGATAAATGATCATCAATTGATAAGACTAATTTTTGTAAGATTTCTAGTTTTGAATTTAAATCTTTGAATTGGGATAATTTACCGTTTCTTTCTTTTTCAATTGATTCTGAAATAATTTTAGTGAACTCATTTTGAGTGTTGATTGAAGCCAATTTGACTTGGTTTTGGTAATATAGTTCTAATGCTTCCCTAGCTTTAGCAACTTCTTTAGTTAATTCCTTTTGATGTTGTTCATCTTTTTGTTGTAAACTTGAATTGAATAATTGTTCTAATTGGGTTAATTTTTCATTTTCTTTGATTGAAACTTGTTCTCTTAATCTAGATTCAAATTCTTCGTCTGATTTCAATCCTAATTTGACTAAAGTAGAATCTAAAGTTTGAATAACTTTTTTGATCTTTTCAAATTTCTCATTTTTATCAAATTGACCTGCATTTATCTTATTAACAATTTCATTAAATTCTTGAACGACTTGTTGCACTTGTGAATCTTTAGCTTGGATGCTTAAGTTAGGCAAGTTCAATTCAACAGGTTTTGCTACTATTTCAATTTTTTTAGTTGGTTTTGATTCTGGAACATCTGCACTTGAAATTGTAGTTGATTGAGCACCTGAAGATTTGGCAATTGATAAAGTTTTCTCTAAATTAGAGAATTTTTCTTTGAAATTTTGAACGTTATAATCCCTTTTATTATAACTTTGTAATAAAGATTGAGCATAATCAACAGCTTCCTCAGCTAATGGGACATTATCTGTGAATAGTTCATTGAACGCGTTATTTTGGGTGGCTAAAGCGACACCAGCACCATAAACAGCAGAAGTGGCAGCTGTGACTTTAAACAAAGCTTTACCAGTAGAGCGAAGCATGATTAGCTGAGAATTGAATTGAAGTTCAAATTGAAGTTTCACTCGTTTTTTGTTTTGTCGAAATGAAATCGGAAATGAAAAAAATCTTACTGGGCTGCTTGACTTCCTAATACGGTAATGTAAATCACGGTACTGTGTAAAAGAGCCACCATCGATGAGATCAATGAGATCTGAACATTGAATAAGAATGGATTCTGATCCTTTTAACCTCTTCTGATTGAGAGAACATCATTTGCTGATTTCAATGACTCTTGATATTCATTCAGTAGCAATTATAGGTGCAGGTCCCAGTGGACTATCTGCTTTATACGAATTCCTACACACATCAAAAGACGGGAAGTCCACAGTTGGCGGTGCCAATGCAGTGATACAAGCTTTTGATAAGATTGTCACATTTGAACAGAATTCAACGGTTGGTGGTGTTTGGGCAACTGATTTAAGTACAGAACCATATAGTCTATCACCAGATCAAGTATTAGAGACTGAAGAGTATAATAAAATTGAAACAATTAAGAAATATCCTAAATTCCCAGAACCTGAAGAATTAGATCAAAGTTCAATTGAGAATCCAATCATTAGACCCAAAGATCCAAACTATCTGCAATGGAATAAAAGTCCAGTGTATCGAAATTTATACACTAACGTTCCTGGTAAATTCATGAGATTTTCCACATGGACACAAGACGCTGATGTCGCATCGAACCATGAGATTGATCCACTGGTGAAATACACTCAGATCCATCAATTTTTCAAAGATTTTACAAAGAAACATGACTTGAAGAAATACATCAGATTTAACACAGAAGTTATTAATGTGGAAAAAGATTCCAAAGATAACAAATGGAATGTTCTAGTAAGAAAAGTTAGGGACGATGGAGATGAAGAATGGTATCAAGAGAAATTTGATGCTGTTGCAATCGGTGCTGGTCATTATACCATCCCTTATTTCCCAATCTTTAAAGGTTTAAGTAGATATCAGAAAACATTTGGCAATCAAGTTGAAATAATACATTCTAAAAATTTCAGAGACGTTTTGAGTTATAAAGATAAAAACGTTCTTGTTGTTGGTGCGAGTGTTTCAGGTATCGATATTGCTCAATATTTAGCTCCAATTTGTAAAAACTTTTACGTTAGTGTTCGTGATGGTTATGTTCATGATATTCCATGGATTAATGATGCTCTTGCCTCTGTAAACACAGTTAGTGTTATTGAAAAGTTTAATTGTGAAACAGGTGATATTGAATTAAAAGATGGTATGGTGTTGAAAGATATAAATTCTGTAATTATTTGCACTGGTTTCCATGTTAAGATCCCATTCATTAAATGTTTGGAATATTCAATACCAGAAGGTTATGAAGAACCAACTCCAAATTCAAGAATCAAGCATTTATATCATAATATATTCAACATTGAAGACCCTTCTTTAGTTATTTTGGGATCCATATATTCAGCATTTTTGATCAAGGGTATTGAGGCAGGTTCTGCTGCTGTCGCTGGTATATGGTCAGGTGCAAAAGCTTTACCACATAAAGAAGAACAATATAAATGGGAACAAGAGAGATTGGCTTCTACATCTGATGATATTAAATTTCAAAGATATTCCACAGATGTTATTGAAGACTTATATGTCCAAAGAAAAAGTCAATTTTATACAGAAGGTAGGCCCTATCCATTAGAAGATTATGAACAGTACAAAGAAATTTTGGAAAAGTCAGAGATTACACTTAAAAAGAACTTTTTCGATTATAGGAATGGTAATTTGGCTCCAAATTATGTGTTTAAAGATTAAAATAGATTATATGAATTGGTAATTAGAGATTGAATTTGTGTACATATTTGAAACTAGTCTCGTTGAGGGGGGGGGGGGTCCTAATCTTTTGAAAAGACTTGTATCACTCTTAGTCCTATCGCATTTGTTTTGTTTATCGATAAGTACAGGTCCACTGTCCATACGTGTAAGAAGTTTCAATACCAATTTTGAAGTCTAACAATTCAATGCACTCCCATCTATAAATTTCTGGTTCAAACTCGAGAACAAACTTGTATCATTTCCTCTACTAACATTGACCTCTGAAGCAATAGCAGAAACTGATAATAAAATAAAACAAATGGCATTAATTATAAATCTCTATTTATATATTTAGTTCTTTTCTATTTAACGTATTCCATTGTACTTGTAACTGAACTTATATGACTCGTAACCATCTAAATCAAAAATATTACATCATTATTCATCAACATCAATTTCTTATGATTTTAACTAAACTTATAAATAAACGGCCCTAAAAACAATACAATCAGACATGTCAGATCCAGTCAATGACCAAGCTGAAGAATTACTCGGACAAAGAGAATACAATCAAGTAGTTAGTATTCTGAGCACTTCCCTCAATCAACGAGGTCCAGACGCTAGAACTTTCATTAACAGAGCCACTGCTTATATTGAAATGGGACAACGTCAATATGCTATTCAAGATTTACAAGAAGCTTCCAGACTAAACCCAACTGAATATCAACAACGGAGAATTGATCAACTCATCGAAAAGCTATCAAATCATGTTGTTAATAATCTAAATTCAACAAATTCCTCCACTTTAGGTGATTCGCAAAATCGTGATTTAACAAGTACCCTATTCAACGGTTTAATGAGTGGTGGTAGTGGTAATAATTCTCAAATAGGCAAGTTATCACTATTATCATCTATTTTAGGTTCTGGTTCAACAAATCATAGTGGTAGTTCAAGCCAATTTAGTTTGGGTCAAGTGGTTTCTTTATTGACTAGTAGTGGTAATCAGACCAACAATAATAGCCATAACAATAATACAAATAATCATGGATCAAGTAGCTCTAGTGGTTTAGTTGCTCAGTTATTTTCTCAATTTGGTAGTCAGAATCTAAACAATAATAACATTAACAATAACCAGAATTATAACAATTTTCAAAACTACAATAATAATCACAATAGTGACAATTACAATAACAATGGCAGTTATAACAATCAAAACGTCTATAGCAATCAAAACTACAACAATAATCAAAACAACAACATTAATCAAAACTACAATCACAACATAAATAACAACAACAATTATAACCACAATCAAACCTATAACAATAACCATAATTATAACAACAATCAAAATAATTATATCAATAATAATAATGGCAGTGGTATTGGTGGAGTGAGTGGAGGATCTGGTTTAAGCTCACTTCTTTCATCCTTAACAAATGGTGTAGCTTCTCAAGGTGGTGATTATAATAATCACGGTACTCATCATGGAAGTCAAAGTGGTCGAGGTGGATTTTCAGGAATATTGGACTCATTTCTAGGTGGTAATGGTTCAAATGGTGACCGTAATTTTGATAGACAACAGTAATGAGTCTGAAATCAAAAAAAAATCTACACTGTGATTTCAAATTGATTAAATTAGTGTTTTTCTATTGATGTATCTAAAAAATATTCTATGTTAGTGATATCAGGTTTCAAAATCCATGATGAGTGTCTAGTTCACCAGTTCTGAAATCGTTGAACAGTTTTTCAAATGTAACCAGTGAATCATCATATGTTTCTAATGAATCCAACATATGATCAATCAATGGATCTGGTCTATCCAATGTATGAAATTGTCTTAATTTATCAAAATAATCTTCCTTGATGGTATAAATGTCATATTTATGGAAAAGATGTTCAGGAACTTGTGATAATCTTTCATTTTCCCATTCATATTGTTCTTCTTTGGAAGGTAAAGATTTAACACCTGACCAAACACCACAAATTGAAGAAGCTTGAGTTTCCATCGTTCTGAACAATGTTTGAACGATCATTTTACCAACGAATGCAATCGATGGATCTTCAATATTGAAAATATGTTGATATAAGTTTTTAATTCTTGAATTTGAAGTAGGAACTGTGGAATTTTGTGGGATTGAATAGTTTAGAATTCCCTTGTCTAAAAATGGTAATTCTATATGATATCCAGTACATAGTATAACATGATCAATTCCACTTAAGATAGATCCATCAATCAATCTAATTTTTTTCGAATATGGTAAAAATTCTTTAATCAATGGAACATTTTCAAATGAATTAATACAACGAGCCATATATGGTAAATAAGGATCTCTTGTCAAATCTCTTGATATCAAAAGTTTATTAGTGATTGATGCCAAATATTGACCAATATCAATAGCAGAGATGTTACCACCAACAATGATAACGTTCTTACCTTGATAATATGCAGGATCTCTGTATGCTTTAGAATGAAGTATCACACCTGGATTTAATTTGTTATATTGACTTAAACCTGGGATATGTGGTATATAAGGAATTGAAAAAGAACCTTGAGCTAGTATGACACCATCAAAAAGTTCTTGATACCAATAATCATTTGTTTCTGTGTATCTTCTTAATGTTAACAGCCATTTTTTCCCTTGTTTTTTAACGTTATAAACCTCTGTATTAAATCTAATATAATCTTTCAATGAATGTTTTTCAGTGAAATCACCCATTCTTTTATGTAGTTGTTGATGAGTAATGAATGGGCTCAATTCAGGATCTGATTTGTCGGTTTTCTCACTAGTAGAATACCTCAAGTAACTTTCTGGAACGTTTGTGTATAATCTTGGGTATATGGCAGTTTTAGACCACTGAGTATAACATTGATCTTTTGAAGTTTCAATCTGGTTATCAAAGGAAGATCCTGATAAATCTGAAGGGATTTGCTTATTGGAACCTTTGATAACGTGAACGTCGTCATATCTTTCAGTATCCAAAATATCTTGTGAAGGTAAATCTGGATCAGGGACATAATCTTCAACGTTCCAAGTCCCACCAATATCTGGTTTCATTTCAAATCCAACAATTTTGGTGAAAAACTTATTTCCTTGAGTAGAGGAGCCTATACTTGAACTTCCATCAGAGTTTGTACTTATAAGTTCATAAATTGAAGCTAAACCAGCTACACCACCTGCTCCTATCACCGCAACCTCTTTTATTGCCATAATATGTAAAATTAAAAATATGTGAAAATTTTAAAAATGAATGGAAAGACAAAGAGTTTTTATTAGAAATAGATTGGAATTTATAACGAACGATTCATGAATATGATTGATATAATAAGCTGTTTTATGTTTCATGAATGAAGATAAAACTTAAAATCCGCAAATAAATTTTCAAAGATCCAGCGAGATGCGGGACTCATAAATGAGATCTGAGATGATTTGTTAGATTTATGACTGTTTCAATTCTATGAGTGAATCAACTAATTGATATTCGTAAATATTCTGAATATTCATTGATGATATGGTGATTTATTAGTTATGGTGAGGCTTGATCTATGATCTAATAAATGTTGGTTCCATTAGCACCAATAAACTGGTTGGACATATCTTATTGCTGGAATTGAATAATTGAATAATAAACAGCTTTTCAAGTGGCTGTGATTACTGACCTGCTGATTTCTGAGTTAAATATGGACCCATATATCAGGTTCCAATCAAGGACAGACTCCGAGATAATTGTGTGTTGGGCAAACACTTTCATCAACTTGGTAGACAATAGAACCCTGGTGATATACAGCTGAATAAATAATCACACAGTGACAAGAAACCAAATGACATGGAATCTTACAAGCTTTCCTGAATATAAAATCGTTGAATCTTCACACACCTCATGATCTAGAACTCCTTCAAATCAGAAAATGATTGAATATTTACACCATAAAGACAACCAGGCAGCAGGTAACACTAACATATGAAATACCTCATAGACACAAGAAACACCATCAAATATCATAAATATCACAATTAGTGACTCGTATAATTTTGTGTCCAACTCATGCATCCCTCAGCGTAAATATGTCTAATTGACACAAAAAAAAATATTATTTTCAAATAATCTTCTCATTTACTTCAACAGAATACAAAATGAATGAGGGAAATGAGAGATTGTCATTTAAAGATGATATTCTACCCACGACTTCATACTTCTTAGAACTCCATCAATGAAGAAAATACAACTAATCTCAATATTAATCACATTAGTCAACCATATAACCTGTATTGACATAAACCTCAATGATCCACAATCAATCAACTCCGTCACCAATAAAATTGCCAAAGGTATCATTGACTACTATCCAATCGAGCAACCTGGTCATACTATAGGTGTTTTCCAACCACCATACTATTGGTGGCAGTCAGGAGCAGCATGGGGTTCATTGATTGATTATTGGTTCTATAGTGGTGATGCTCAATACAACTCCATAATCAAGGACGCATTGTTATCACAACTTGGTGAACATTGGGATTATGTTCCTTTAAATCAATCAATGACTGAAGGTAATGATGATCAAGGGTTTTGGGGTCTTACAGTAATGTCAGCAGCTGAAAAAAATTTCCCTAATCCAGAAGATGATAAACCACAATGGTTATTCTTAGCACAGGCTGTTTTCAATACCATGACTGCAAGATGGGATTATGGACATTGTAATGGTGGATTAAGATGGCAAATTTTCAAATGGAATTCAGGTTATGATTATAAGAATTCAGTGAGTAATGGAACTTTATTTCAACTTGCTGCTAGATTAGCTAGATTCACAGGGAATGTCACATATGCTGAATGGGCAACTAAGATTTGGAATTGGATGGAGGAAACTGAATTGATTGATGGGATTGAATATTTCGTTGTGTTTGATGGTGCTTTCGTTCATGATAATTGTACAAAGATAACAACGTTACAATGGACTTACAATGCTGGGTTAATGCTTGCTGGTTGTGCATTTTTGTATGACTACACTAAAGATCCTGTTTGGGAAAGTAGGCTTTCGTTGTTGTTGAGAGGAGTTTCTGTGTTTTTCAGAGATGGGATCATGTTTGAAGCAGCTTGTCAACCTTTTGAAACTTGTAATCATGATCAAAGATCGTTTAAGGCTTACCTTTCGAGATTTTTAGGTCTTACTGGTCAATTAGTTCCTGAAACAAGAGAGATAATTGATTGGTACTTACATAACTCTGCTGAAGGTGCAGCTAGATCATGTTCTGGTGGTTATGATAACGTTACATGTGGTTTGAATTGGCAAATTAGAGAAAATGATAGTAAATATGGACTTGGTGAACAGATGAGTGCATTAGAAGTGATTCAAAATGTGAGGTATAAAGATGCTCCTTTACCATTGACTCAATCTACTGGTGGTACTTCAACAGGTGATTCTAATGCTGGTTGGACGAAAGACGATGAGTATGGAACTGAAGCTGATGAACCATTACATATCACTCATTGGAGTATTGTTGGTGCGTCTATCATCACTGCTGTAATTGGATTATCCACGATATTGTTGTTGATTTATATAGTTATGTGATACTATACATCAACTCAGTTTAAAAAAACCAAATCATTAGTAAAAAAAAATTATTAGAAATCTTTATTTAATAATCTCTATTTGTGTATAGTATGGTTAATTCAGTTATGAATCAGAACCAGGAGTTTCGAAAATTTGCAAATATTGGAAAGAATCTTGAAGTAGTTCTAAAACACCACTATCTTCTTTATAATTAGCTCTAATTTGACTTTGAATTTTAACCAAGCCTTCTCTTTCCACTAATTGAGATAATGAAATTAATAAGTAAGGAGCGAATTCACAATACCAACGATGATTCCAAGCAGATAATTTAACGATACATTCCAAGATATTTTCATCTAAAATACCAACTTTTCTTTCAATTGATTGTGAATTTTCTTCATCATGATGATGTTGAGATTCTTGAATAGCTAAAGTTAAAGATTTTGAAATTAATTTTGAAATTTCAAATTTATAGTATTTTAATAAATTTCTTGTTGAAGTTGGAGCAAATCTACTTTCCAAAGTTTTTTTAAAAGCAAATGAAGCTTCTTTGAAATGATGTAATCTAAAGGCACACATTCCTAAATATTCCCATTCGATTGGTAATTTTTCATAATTTGTCTTTTGTGCTTGGAAATGAATTAATTCAGCTTGCCACATTGTATAAGATTTTAAATCATCGTATAATAACATGAATAGATTATCTAACCATCTTTCACATAATCTTTTCTGTTTAAACCCGTTATCATCTTGATTTGGGTGGGAATTTCCATTGCCATTGGTCTCTGTCGAATTGATAACATTAGTTGTACTTGTTGATTTTGTTTTATATTCTTCCTCCATGACGAAGATTTTGGCTCTATATTTCAATAAAGATTCCCAACCGATTTTATGAACTATTTTAGTTAAAATTTCATAAGCTTTAACAAAAGTTGATTTCAGATTAGCACCTTGTAAATTACTTAGAGTTTGATCAGCTTGAGAATGTTCCTCAGCGACTTTTGTCGAATCTAATGAAGCAACATCTTCTAAATAAACATCAGTTGGTAATGGTAGATGTAATTTATCGTTTGAAGTTGGAATAATTCTTTTCAGATGGAATTTTTCTTTGAAAGCAGCCATTGGACATGAATTTAAAGTTAATAAAGAGTGTTCAATATCACCTAATTCTAGATAAATTTTTGATAGATTAGCCCAAGGTTTAAAATCTGATGGAGATGAATTAACAGCACGAATTGCAGAATTTAAAGCCAGTTTTAAATTTGATTTTTTAGATGATAAAAATTCAGATTGTATGATTAATAAGTTTGAATCTCTTGGATTTTTCATTAATCCATCATGTAAAGTTTTAACTGCTTTAATCTCTTCATCTTGTAGAAATAATACTTTAACTATTAAACTGACTATAGATTCTTCTTTCAATCTTAAACGATTCAACACTTCTAGGGCATAATCGAACAATCTTGTCAATTCCACGGCTTTTAAAAACCCATCAACTAAATAATTATCGATCAATGTTGGATTTTGAATTTCTGGTGCACTACCAACTTCAACACCTCTTAAAAACAATTCTTCGAAATAATCAAAGAATTGGAAAGCCAACTGTTTATTCCAAAATGGGTTTAAATTTCTAGATTCGACAATTGAATTAACTTGTTCATCATTTTCATCATTACTTAATAAAGATCTAAGAATCCCACTAACGTAAACTTCTTTCCAGAATTGATCATTATCCTTAGATTTCTCACCATATGAGTCAACAACGTATGCTGAGACAGCACCTGGTAAATTAACCGTGACGATCACGTCGGTTCTTCCAAATGCATTATATGAAGCGTATATGGCTTTTGATATTTTGAAGTTTTTACTTCTACCAAACCACAATTGAGGTTTTGAACCGATGATGTTGGCAACTTGGTTCAAATGGGCAGCGACCGATGACGTTGAAGAGTTGTCTAGACCGGTGTAGAATAAGTAAGTTCCCTGTTCTTCTTTTGAGTTTGCAATGTGTTTAGTTAACGAGACAAGATCAGGTGGACCCAAATCTTGGAATGTTGATAATCTTGATATACGGTTGCTGATTGATTGACCAGGAACGTCCTCTTTGGCTCTGGAAAAAGTGTTAGTAAATAAGTGAGTGAGATGTGTGTGTTTATATATGTGTGTAACTCACTCTGGAATTGAGCCCTGTGCGATGATCATGATTGAATTAATTGACTGGTTTAGTTGAATTGGAACTGAATCTGACAACAAATTTATTTTCAAAACGATTACATAAAGAAAAACAAAAGAATTTAATACTGTCTCTCTCTATAATAGTGTCTGTTGGTATAATCATTAGAAGGAGAAATGAGTGAAGAAGAGCCAGTCGTGCCGCGTGATGCCAGAATCCTCCACTTGATTCTCGCGTCGCAGTCGATCCAGTCTTATGAGGAACACGTCCCGTTGCAACTGATGGATTTCGCTCATCGTTACACTCTAGGTGTGTTGAAAGACGCAGTCATTTACAACGATCATTCTAAACTCCCAAACACATCAACGACCTCGAGCACCGTGGGTGGTGGCACTGCTGCAGGAGGTGGTGTTGGCTCTGGTGGTTCAGGTGGTGGTGGTTCCAGTGGTGGTGGTTCAGGTGCTAATGGATCAAGAATAACAACTGATGATGTGAGATTAGGTATCGCAGCTAGAACTAATTATCAGTTCAATGCAGTCACGCCAAAGGAACTGTTATTGGAGTTGGCAGCTGAGAGAAACAAGAAGTCACTACCCCCAATAATGCCTGGGTTTGGTATCAGATTACCACCTGAGAAGTACTGTTTAACGAATAAAGATTGGAGTTTCAGTGATGAAGAAATCGATGGCGAGGACGATAATGACGTTAGAATGCGTGATAATTAAGTAATGAATAAATACGTGATGCTACTACAATACAGATAAGTGTAATGAATGTATAATATCTCAATATCAATCACAATTCATCCTTAACGGTTTCTTCAGATTTCAAATCTTTTAAAGAAACTTGAGAGATGATTTCACCATCGAGGGATAACTCACCGGTACCTGAGATAACGACATCGACTTCTGGTCTGTCACTCCAATTTTTCTTGACACCTTCGACTTTAGAAACAACGTCGAACCCGTCAAGAACTTGACCAAAGACGACATGTTTACCATCCAACCAAGGAGTTTTAACGGTAGTGATGAAGAATTGGGAGCCGTTGGTGTCCTTACCTGCGTTGGCCATTGATAATCTACCGACTTTATCATGTTTTAAATTGAATTTCTCATCAGGGAAAGTTCTACCATAGATTGATTTACCACCACGACCGTTTCTATCTGTGAAATCACCACCTTGAATCATGAAATCCTTAATGATTCTATGGAAGATTGAGTTGATGTAACCGAAAGAAGGGTCTTTAGACACGGTCAATTGACGGAAGTTCTCGACAGTTTTAGGAGCATCTTCACCAAATAAACCGAAAGTGACTCTGCCTAATAACTCATCACCTTGTGAGATGTCAAAGAAGACTTTGTGCGTGATTGTTTCTTGTTCAGAGGCAGCAGCGACTAAAGAGAAGAGGAAGACAGGCAACCAAAGAGCGATTGAAGTGAAAAATCTCATTTAATTTATGAATAAATCGTATATTTAGAAGGAAGTAAAACGGGTTTTTATTGAAATATTTTTTTTTTCTTCAGTGGGAATCTCCCTCGTCCAGGTAGACAGCCTTCCCAGTCAGTGAGATGTTGAAGAGACTGTGGACTGTTCCCTTCGACAGCGTGGACCCATCGCTGCCACCGACTCCAACTCCACTGTTCATGCCAGGTGTCCCCGTCGATGGAGTGTATGGAGTATTTGCGACACCGGGCCTCGTTCTCGAAGCTGAACCAGATGGGACGTTATTGTTGTGTTCAAGAGACTGGTACTTGTAAGAATGGCCATCAGCTGGACTGAACGTTGACAGGTCCTGGATCTTGTTCATCGCCTTCTTCAGTGCCAGGGCAGTGGACAGCAGACGATTGGACACGACATCCTTCACTGTGGGTGACATGTACACATTAGCACCGATGATGTAGTAATCCGATAATGGGACAGTCTCGTCTGGATTCAATCGTTCTTGCTTTCTGATGATCCAGAAGTCGGGCTCTCTGTGGTGTAAGAGGACGTACTCCAGTCCAACCATCTTCTTCAGCTCGTTCACGATATTGACGCTGTCCAAATGGCCCATCTGTAAGTTCTCATTGAATTGAGACTGCATCTTAACGACTTGATTGTTACAAGTCCTGTCGAAGAAGGGAGACTCTGCGAAATATGAGAGCACGTTGTCCGTTCTGAGTCCCTGAGACTGGATCCATTCCGGTGACTTCCACTGGAGCTCATCGAGTGGTGGATTTGACATTCTTTATGTGTCTTTGTGTCTTCTTTATAATTATGTCTCCATCTCTTTACATCGCGAAGTGAAAAATTATTCTAAAATTTGCTTCTATTCAACTACACTAAATACAACAAAATGTTCAGACTAGCCACCCGTTGTTACTCAACCATCGCGAAGACCGTCCCTAAGCCAACAGCACAAGTCCCAGACGTCAACGCTTTCCTCACCAAAATTGGACGTGAAACAGTGGAGTTTGCAGAACATTTCCCAACTTGGGATTCATTATTCACCACTAAATCAGTCAAGTTGAAAGAATTAGCTATCCCTGTCAGTGAACGTAGATACATCTTGAATCAGATAGAGAAATTCAGACAAGGAGAAGAGTTGAAAAATTATAGACAAGGTAAAAAATCATTCTTTGGTGGTGAAAGAAAGAGAAATGATAGAATGGGTAAATTGAGAGCTCAAGCAAGACAAGAAAGATACGACATCGAAGATGCCCAAAAGTAAAGAAATGAATGAGAGATGGTACTTGTACATACATAATATATAAATATAGTTGTAATTGTTTTAGAGGTAATAATATAAATATAACACTCATTCTTTGAACTTACTCAATTCTGATTTCAACCAAGCCACTTCATCAACCATCTCTTGATGACTTCTATCAACTCTTTCACTATCCTGTATCACAGGTTTAGGTAACGAATTTTTAATTCTATCCTTTCTTTCATAAAAATCCTCATATATATCATCAATATCATAAGAATCAATCAATCCATAGATCTTATCACCAATGTTATTCTCTTTATGTCTAGGTATGATATGAACGTGTAAATGAGGAACACTTTGTCCTGCTTCAGGTCCATCCTGGATAGCAATGTTTAACGATGTCGCCTTGTATGTCTTCTCAATGAACTTATGGATGTATTGGAGTGACATCATGAAATCAATGGATTCTTCAGTGGTGAGATCTTTAAGACGTGGAACGTTACGCAATGGCACTATTAGAATCTGTAATAAATTAACTATTGTTAGTGTTTGGGCAGAAAAATTGGAGGTGAAACAAGGTGAGAATATAATGGACTGTTGTATACTTACATGGCCTGGGAATAATGGTCTAAGGTTGACTAAAGCATATGTGAATTTAGTTTTCTATTGTAATTGTTAGTCAATTGATGGTAACAGGTATTATTGATATTGATTTATAATATCGTCTCTTTACTCACGTAAAATACCTGGAACTGATGTTAGTAAAGACTCATAATGATGATATCCGCTTCATTACTAACTTGATCAGTGACGATGAATCTTGAGAATTTGATTATTTCTTTCATGTTTCCATCTTTGAATGTAAACAAGTGAGATTTGAATTTTATTTCGGTGACAATTTTATAAATGAATCAATTATTGTAATAGGAATTCATTAATTGACAAACTCAAGCAAGCTATGATATACTGTGACATAATCTTCCTTGAAGATGAAATCTTGAAACAGAAATAAAAGGTTGAAATAAAAGAAATCAAGGCTCAATTGATTATTTACTATATTGCTTAGATTGTTAAAATATCATATAGTCAAAGAGATATAGGCCTTATGAGTGATCCCATCTTAAAATGCTGGAACAAATCTCAAACCCTCCCTCTCCAAGTTTTCCGACCTAAAAAGTGGGATATATCAAGATCCTTTTGACTAAGAGGATCTCTGAACATGAACCTATTAGGTTCTTCAAGAAGCTCCCAGGTATTTATTGGAATGATAACCTAAACATGGTTCAATTTTTCAAATTGATTTTGATGGATCAAACTGATTGATATGATCCAATTGATAACTCAGATTGAATGGAAAGCTAGACCATTTCATGAAGAAAATCATTCAACTCTTTTAGGGTAGTGAGTTCATTGAAAAATTAATCATTAAACATGTGCCAAACACAATGTTGATGACTTTTTGTTGGTAACTAAAATTATTGATCACTGAACAGCTGATGTTCTTTAATACCACGTTGAGACTCATTTATGAAACAGTTATTTATCTGAAAAATTATCAGACAAATGATATATTGACACTAGTGACCTTTATGAAGCTGTTCAGTAAACTTGTTCATCACCAAGTGCTTTTTTCAATCAACTATCATGAACTGATGTTCCTTGACTTATTGCATTCAGTGTATGGTGATGTATGTTGTATAATTGAACAGGAGATTAGTTGGGTACTGATGATAATAAGATGAACTCGATCAAATGTGGTGTCGATAACTGTAATCAGATTCACATTACTAAAGATTGGTCAAATCAATAGTATAATGGAGTTGATAGAGTGTGTTGTTGCTGATTACAATTTTAGTGGTATAACTAAAGATTGGTCAGATCATTGGTACAAAGGGTTATAACTAAAGATTGGTCAGATCAATAGTATAATGAAGTGTTTTATTGATGAGGTGTGTTGTTGCGGATTGTAATTCTAGTGGTAAAGATTGGTCAGATCTATAGCACAATTTGATATAACTAAAGATTGGTCAGATCAGTAGTACAATTTGTTTTAACTAAAGACTGGTCAGATCAATAGTACAGTGGATTAACACTAAAGATTGGTCAAATCAATATTATAATGGTGTTGTAATTCTAATAGTATAACTAAAGATTGGTCAGATCGATAGTTCAATGTGTTATAACTAAAGATTGGTCAGATCAATAGTTCAATGGGTTGATGGTTTTTGTTGTTCCTAATAATAACTGAACTAAAGATTGGTCAGATCAATAGGACAACTTGAAGAGGTCGATGAGGTAAGATTAAAGGAGTACTCATTGAGACTTCTAGATGGGTCAGATCTAAAAGTTCATGAGATTGTGTAAGTGGTGAATTGAAGAGAGTAAGAAAGAATGAAAATGTGTCAAAGCTCAAAAAAACCATTTTTCTGACCACAAAAACGAATAGATATAATTAGTAGAAACGATTCATGTCATGTAAGCCATAATTCAAGTCTCTTTCTAGTCATGAAATAGATTAGTGGGATACTAAGATCTGGAAAGCATAAATTAGTATCTATAGAACTTCTGATTACCCTAGTAACAGACTACAGTATTTGGAACAATATCGTAAAATTTATGAACAATCAAGTTCTTCAAATGATGTTTCAATATCAACCAGAGTAGTGGAATTTGGACTCTAAACGCTATGTAACAAGTTGAAACAATATTGTTTATGAACATTTTTGAATATTTAATTTTCTAGAATGATATGAATGAAACTAACTATCTATAAAAAGATCAGAAAAGTGGATTTTAACATATTTTCCAATCAATCAAGTCTAGATTAAAAAATCATTCCACGAATCAAATTAATAATGAATAAAGACAACTATTTACTTCAAGTGAAAGATTTGTTTACTCGAAAAAAGAAATTAAATGGACCATCACGCTATTTGATAAACATGAGTACCCCCAAATTTGTTACAATATCATATTCCTAATTCTAATTGAATTATCTACAAACTAAACTTTCATAATCGTTATATATTAATCAATTTTGCATCAAGCAAAGTCTATAAAAGTTTCTATTACTTGAAGCTTGAAATCTATTTGTTAGCTTCACCAAAATATTCTTTTGAAGCTTCAACTTCTGGTTTGATGGTTAAAGAACCTGGAGTCCAGTTACATGGTAAAACTTCACCATTAGCTTCAGTCCATTGGAAAGCTTCTAATAATCTGTAAGTTTCTTCAACGTTTCTACCGACTGGTAAATCGTTAATGGTTGATTGTCTAACGTTACCTTTTGGATCAATAATGAAAATACCTCTTAAAGCGATACCTTCTTCTTCGATTAAAACACCGTAATCTTTGGATAAAGAGTGGTTAGTATCAGCGATTAATGGGATATCAACTGGACCTAAACCACCATCTTTTCTTTCAATGTTAGTCCAAGCTAATAAAGAGTATTCAGAATCAGTGGAAGCGAATAAGACTTCAGCACCTTTTTCTTGGAATTTTTTAGCAGCTTCAGAGTAAGCGATGATTTCAGTTGGACAAACAAAAGTGAAAGCTAATGGGATGAAAGCTAAGATAACCCATTTACCAGCTTTAGTGTATTGTTCTAATGAGACTTCTTCGAATAAACCATTGACAACAGCGGTTTTAGTGAATTTTGGAGCTGGTTTTTGAACTTGTGCGACCATTTTGTATGATGAATTGATATTTAATCGATATTAATGAAAGAGATTAAGAGTTGAAATTTAAAGGGGAATTTAGTTGATTTATATAATAATTTGAAAAATTGGCGATCCGAGAATCTGGAATTTATACGCTGATAAATGAAGTTTGACACGATATAAAATTGCTTTAAATAATATCAGATTGAATTTAAAGTACGAATCATATAGTTTGTAACAATTGAGTTCTAATGGTAATAACCCCACCAGATGCTCGTTGAGTTACAAAAAATCGAGTTTTGATCTGATTTTGAACTCCAATTTCAACTCCAATTTTTGTTCATTTGCTACAATAAATTTATAAGAGAAAAAGCCCTTTAGTAATATTTTAATCGGCCAGACCTTCCAAATTAAAATTTATGTCATAAAAATTTAAAATTTGACACAAAATTTATATTAAGCGGAAATGATTATTTAAAAATTCATACAATTCAATTCAACAATTTATAAATTATTTCGATTGTTTAATTTCTATACAATTTCATATGGATTTCTTCATTTAATTTCAATCAATTTTCTTCCTTTTTGCTCGTTTAAAAGAAATTTTATAAATCCGTTGAAAAAGAAAAACGCCACACTTTTTGATCCGTCTGTGGGATTTGGTGTCTGGATGGTTAGATTACTTATATAATGTCTAGACCAGATATTCACTTATTCACTTATTCACTTATTTCTCTACAGTTTGTATTTCTAAAAATATTATTATGAATTGACAATACGTAACTTTTAATTCTCATGATGAATTTCGACACCAGTAGCTCCATTTTCCTCAGAAATATTCTCCAATTGTTCAGCATCTTCGTTAACACCTTGATTCAATTCATTCACATCATTATTAACATTAATTTGTTCAATAATTTCATCAAATGCACTGACTATCTCATTTTCTGAAATTTCTCTTTTTCTCAAATCAAGTGCTTCAATGTATAACCGTGATAAATGAGGAATGAAAGTGATAAAGAATGAAAAAAATGCAACTAAAGTATCTATTGGAATCTGAATCAATTTATTCAATCTTCTATCAGGCATTGCTAATTCAATTATATTCTTGAAAAAAATTAGGGTTCTTAATCTTAATGAATCATTAAAACTGTTAAATCTAGTTATTATTGAATTTGTCATTGAACTAGGAATGATTCTAGAAGTAAGAAATCCTAAAATATGACTATTGGAACTTCTTGTTAAAAAATGAATAACTAAAAGAAAAATGAAAGGATATTTGAACCATTCATTCGTTAATGCATAATCTTCCAACATCGAATATAATAAATAATATTTGAAAATTCCATATAATGGTAAAATTATTTGAGATGTGAAATTAGCAAAATTTAATTGTCTTAAATTTATTCTTGTTTGTTCTTGTCTTTGTTGAAATTGTTGTTGTTGATTCATAGGTTCTGGTGCATTGGTTGGATTGATTTCAAAATTTTGTTGAATGTTGTTGTTATGTGTGTTTATAATAGATGGAATTGTTGGGGTATATGGATTTTCAACTTCTTCCATGCTAATCACAGGTTTTTCAATAACAATTCCTAGTTCATGTAGTTTGGCAAACCCTGAAGGTGATAACATTAAATAAGGTGATGATAAATCTGTATCATTTATGATTACTTGTGAACTTGATAACAAAACTTCTT
The DNA here is from genome assembly GCA_003708145.3 of Phaffomyces orbus. Classification (NCBI taxonomy): domain Eukaryota; kingdom Fungi; phylum Ascomycota; class Saccharomycetes; order Phaffomycetales; family Phaffomycetaceae; genus Phaffomyces; species Phaffomyces orbus. Next base: position 39,427 of record PPNK03000023.1, read on the forward strand.
TATATCCATCTATTGTATTCAACGAAATTTTATAAACAGTTGTTGATAAACTTAATTGATCAACATTTTTCAAATTTCCATCAGTTAATTTCAACACCTCTAATGAATTACCTGTTAGTTGACCATGTGATGATGGTAAATGATCATGTCCATTAACAAACTGTTGACTCGATTCCTGTTCATTCTCATTATGATCATGATTCAAATGAATCAAATCTTCTTGAACAATAACTGGTTCATTTGGGATATCAATTTGACTTCCATCATTTCTTAATTGATCTCTTAATCTTTCATTTCTTTGAACTTCTTCTCTAAAATTTGGATTTGGTTCTCTTGGTAAAAATTCAAATAATTGACCTCTTCTCAAATCACTCCAGAATCCTTGTGATGGTAACGGATCTTCAGGTTCATTCAAAACGAAATGAAATGTTATATTTGATGATAAAGAATGTGTATCGATGACATCTTTCAACTTGGCAGAATCTAGTAAAATTCTACCAAAGTAAATAACCTTGATATCATCAGGTTTGATTTGTTTCAACCCAGTGTATTGATCAATAATGAAATATTTAATAGTTAAAATTGAAGTATCTGACATTGCATAAACTTTATTGGTTCTTAATAATCTTTCTACTGGTGATGATAATGTAATTTGAAAATCTGATTGCATTGCAACATAAAAGTTCAATTCACCTAAAGGTGCAATGTCCAAATTTAATAATTCTCCTAATGTTTGTTCTTCATTATGAATAGTAACACCTCCATTGAATTCAAAATGGTCAATATGAGAATCGTCTAACCCAATCGAATCAACGATATACGATCTAAACGAACTGATTTTAGTCGATAGTGGTTCTCTTGTAGTGATGACTTTTCCTGAACCGAGTCTTAAATTAACGTTAAGCAAAGCAGGTCTTATATAAGTCCCACTAGTGGAACTCAACAAATCACGATTGATCTCAACTTTAACTCTATTAACGAAATTTTCTTGTTTCAAGAAATCAGACAACGGCTGAAAAGTAAACACTTCTCCATGTCTATGAAATGCTTTCATACATCTTGGGTTCAAATTACCACCGATTGCTGATGATCTTAATGAAATGACTTCTAATATATCACTGACTGTACTATCTAAAGTTATTCTTATAAGTTTATTGGGGATATTGAAATTGATTAGATCAGAACTCCACACTTCAACTTCGGTTCTGCTCTTCTCCAACTTGAATGTTAAATCTTTCGGACGAGACATATTTAATTGTAATAGATAAGTCACACAATACAATAATATGACAAACTTCTTGACACAGTAGTCAAAATAATAGATCAAAACATCCAGACATCCCAAGAGGTTACATGACTAAGACATTACGTAACAATTTTATTATTCTCCGATACCGGCATTTCTCAGAGCCCTTAAAACCGCCGCACAGGAATGCTACAGTTACAACGAAATAATTAGGCAGCCCTGCGAAATTGAATCGATTTGATTGATATTAACACATTCGTAAACAATACTGATTCCTTATTGTTCAAGAAATCCTTCTATATAAACGTGTTACCTTTAGTAGCGTGAACTGGTTTTACATTACTATCAATTGCTATTATATAGTATTATCATCTCTCACCTCATATTTCACCATTGGTCTATCAAAATACTTCAAGTTGCTTTATTGTTGTTTATTTGCCACTCATAGTTAAATCAGTCTAAAGATGGATCCTGTTCATGACCAAATGCCTCCTGTAAACAATGGCAATAATCAATCTAACTCAAAGATTAAAAAATCAAGGTACAGGGTGCCCACTGTTTGTGCAGTTTGTCGTCGTCGTAAAATGAAATGTGACAAGGCTAAACCTTATTGTTCATCATGTGTCAAAGATAATACCACTCATCTATGTGTTTATGAAGAACAACCATGGGCATCAAATAATGAAGTTCAAAAATTAAAAGATCAAATATATGCTTTGCAAAGTAAAAATAGTGAATTATCTGCCTTGTTAGCTAGCAAGAAAACTGATGCATACCAAGTTAACAATTTAATACTACCAGATAATTCTGAAACTGATCCAGTGTTAGATTTAACTAAAGATTTTAGTGTTTTAGTTCTAAAAGAAAGTAAAATGGCACATTTTGGTTCAACAAGTTTCATGGCTGGTGTTACAAATGATCCAATATTCAGAGACATGTTCAAAAAATATTTACAAACTCAATATTGGGGAATCAATTTCAATAAATTTTTTCTATATGATCAAGGTTTCCAAAATTCAAATCATGAATTGAGTTCATGTAATACAGTTACTCCATATCAAGATGCTTCGGTTTTTGAAACAGAGATAAATAAAAATCATAGAGTTTTGATCGACTCAATTAATGAAGTTTTACCACAAAAAGAAGCTGTTATGGATTTAATTGATCATTTCTTTGCTGAAGCTTATGTTTTTGTACCATTTATTGATGAAAAATCTTTCAGACAAAATATGGAATCTTTACTTTCAACAAATCAAGATGGTAGAGCAACTCTTGTGGTTAGTCATGCTGCTTTGTTAGTGAGTGTTGGTTTATTATTAACAGTACTTAGATTCGCATATATTACATTACCAACAAGAAAAGAATCTAGACCATACATATCAACGAAAGCTCAAAAAATTTTAGATTCAAAAACGGTTATTGATCCAACATTTGTCGAATATGCTAAAGCTTGTTTAAGTAATGCTGGTGTTTTAAGAAAACCTACTTTAAAACATATTCAAGCTTTATTAATGTTACGTTTATATAGATTTTATGCTCCAGAAGATGGTGATGAAAGTAATGATTCTGCAATCTTTTTAGCTTTGATTGTTCAAATGGCCAAAATGCATGGTTTACATCGTGATCCAAGTACTTTTGCATTAGTCACTGATCCAACAACTGCTAATATTTGGAGAAAAATATGGGCTCAATTAATGCATTTGGACGCAGTTCAAGCGTTTACTTTTGGTTGTCCATTACTTATTGATGATGAATATGATACACAATTACCAGCTCAAAGTCCTAATGATTCTGGTTTAGAAAGAAATTCAATTGAATGGATCAAAAAAAATCATGAAGTTACTCTATTATATAGAGATGTTGTTAAACAAACTTCTAAAATTAAAGAACATCCAAAAAGATCAGATATTGAAAATGCTTTGAAACAAATTGAATTTGCAATTCAAAGATACCCAGATATTGATGAATTAGTACTAGCTGCGGGTGATGGATTTTTAAGAAAAGTTACTAAAATGAAAGATTTACTCATTAAATTGAATCTTTATACAATTCACACTTGTACTTATTATTTATTATCATTAACTTGTTCAAATGAGGAACATGAACTTGCTGATACTTATATCAAAAGAAGTGCTGAGTCTTGTTTTATCAGTTTTAAATTTTTCCATGATTATGCAAATGATTTGAATTTATACAATTATGGTCTGTGCTTTGAAAGTTATATGAGTTCCTGTATATTTGGTTACTCTAAAAGAAGTTGTCAAATAATCATTGGTATAATATTAAAAGATCTATTGAATATCACTACAATTGAAAAATGTTTATCTGATCATCTATTTACTGACACTGCTGGTTTGATGAATTGGTTAACACCTCAATCTCCAGGTTTAACCACTGGTGAATATGCCATTTTCAGATTAAAACAATTAAATGATTCAATTTCAAAATCTCAACATAGATATTTTATTTGTTGGAGACTTACTTATTTCATAAAGTTGTTTTTCGATAATATGGAATTTCGATTCCCAGAAAGAATTGAAAAAGTTAATAAATTAATTGAAGAGTTGAAACAAAGAAATGATGGAATGAAAGACGCTCCAACTCCATTTGGTGAAGAACCTGCACCATCACCAATTGTTTGGGAAAATCTAGTTGATACCGGTAATCAATCCAAATTCGATTATTTGTCAGCAGATTTTGATAAATTTAAGGATTTTGGTGATCCTTTCTTTAGTGATATATCTGATTTTGATGGAGCTGGTAATTTTACATTACCAGATTATGATGCTTTCTTACAAGGAAGTAATTTGAATGGTGGAATTTCAAATCCAACTACAAATTTCACTACTGGTAACAATTCAAATCAATCAACAAATCAAATTCCAAGTCCAGCAATGTTTATGAATACACCAGATTTCAATAGCATGTTTACAAATAATGGATTTGCTCATGGTAATTCAATGTCAACAAGTGATGGGATTTCACCAAATACTGACCCAAGTTCAGAATCTGCTAATGCTAATACCTCAGGTGATAATGTTTCAAGCACTTTTAATAGTGTTAATCTACCTCCTGATACATCAGGAAATGATGGTGGAAAGGCCAGTTTAGGTTTATCTGATCCAATTTTAGATGAACATGAATTAGCTTTGCAAGTTGCCAAATCGATGTTTGGATCAAACAATAATGATTACTTTGATGATAATTATATTTAATCAAAGTAAAAATAGGAGGAGTATGGCTTTTATTGTTGTTTTTTATTATTCTAACGGGTTAGAACTTAGGAGTAAATGTTTGATGAAGGTCAGTTTTGATGTGTTCTTTTTTATATTTTTAATTCAGAGTTATAGTATATTCTTGTTTATATTTTTTATTTATTTGTGTTTATTGAGGTATATATCATTGAAGAGTCAATTTGTAGGTGTGGTACAAACTGCGATCGATCATGACACCACACTCAACAACTACAAAAATATTGAAAGTGGAAGAATATAGTTTACGTTATCAAATATCTAGAAATAATACATTCATAGGTTTTGGTTGTGAGATGAAATCGAAGCAGATATCACATAAAGATCAACTTCGTTTCAAAATCACTTCAAAAAATTATACTCAGATCACTAAATTGTTATTATTCTCTTTTTTCTTCAATTTTTTGGTTATAGGCTCTAAAGATTATTAAAACATATCATAAACGTATTATAAATATATAAAATATAGATCACAACCCACCACATACTGGACAATCTGGTTTTCTTTCATACTCAAAGGTGTAACTAAACACAGATTCTGTCCCAGAATACATTATAAAATTTTCTAAATTTGGATTTGAACTAGTAACAAATTTAAAAGCTTCATTACAACACATTGCTGCAATTATAGCATTTGTTGATGCAATTGAAGGTATGATATTTTTAACAACACCTAAAACTAAACTTTTAGTGACCCCTTCAATATTAAATTCTTTAGCTCTTTTCAAACTTTCTTCATAAACCCAATCAACATGTTCTGGTAAATCCATATCCAATTCAACGTCTTTATGACACTGGCCCCATTTTAGATTACTTACGTATTCAATACAATGTTCAGGTAGTCTGGGACTATTAGCGATAGTACACATTGGATATGTTGCTTGTCCACTTAACGTATCTAAAGAACATTCATAACAAGCTGTGAATGTTGGAAATATGACTTTCACTTGACCTCTAAATCCTTCAGTACCACCATCGATCAATGGTTTCACTGAATCAAAATCATTTGGATTGACTAATGATACCAGTTTATGATTTATCCAACGTCTTGCCTCGATAGAATCAAGACCAGATATGACTAAGGTGAATTCCTTATAAAAATCATCATTTTGATCTTCTAATTTCCCATAGATTGGGGTTATTTTAACGGTTTTGTATTTTTCCATTATGAAATTAGCAGCTACTAATGCCTTTGATTTCCCAATATCTGATTTTCTGAAAAGGAATTGTCTGTTTAAATTCGATAAATCAATTGTATCCATATCTATAACAACAATGTTTTTAAAACCAGAACCTGCTAAGTTTTTCAATATTTCACATCCCAGACCACCTGCTCCTAATACTCTGATTTAGATATTAGTTAACTGTGTATGATTTTATTCATTGTCACTACTTACAATATTCTTGACTTTTGGAGAGCTTCATATGCATCATTACCAGGTTCGAATTCTTCTTCAGCGAATCTCCCCTTTGTGTAAAGGTATGGTTTTATAGATTCTTCTCTGGTAGTTTAATTGTTAGTTTTTTGTAAGGCGAAGTTGATGGAAGATTGAGTAAGCTTACGCTCTTCTTATTTGAGTCATCGATCTGTGATTCTGTACAAGTTTTAGTCAGTTTGATTTGAGTGAAACTTTTGAAAAACGCGAATTTTGACACAATTAAGAATATCATTTGAAGAACAGTGGGAAGAGTTACAGAGGATCAGAGATGGTTTTAACGTCCAATCAGTATAAGAAAGACACCAGAAAGTTAAAGAAGAAGTCACGTACAAAAAAAGACCAAATGAAAAGCATGAAGTTTCAATAAAATTATGTTTATTGAATATATAGATGAATAGATTAAGTATTCTGAACATTTGAATCAACATTGGGTTTTCTAGTTGGGGGGTACCTTGGTTTTCCAATCTGTCTATTTGCCATTAGATTCGGACTGTCGTATCTTATGCTGATTTTTTCAGTTCTTTTAACAGGAGTTGATTTCATTGGATCAACAGTTCGTCTAATTGATGGACTTATAAATTGTGGATTAAATGCAGTTGTTTCGTTAATAGTTGTGTTATTGTTTTGTACGTCTTCAGCGACTCTAGCTTTGAAAAAACTAACCTCTGTTGGTATCACTATTTCAGGTTGTACATTTTTACTAGATTCTTCATTAGTTTCATGTGAAGCGTTATTAGAATTGTTAGTATTTGAATTCTCACTTTCATTGATGTTGTTGGGTTTAGATCTTGAATCTAATAGTTCATTAACTTCATCATTGAAACCTTCAGATTCTAAATTTAGATCATCACTGAACGTCAAAGAATCATCGAATTCTTCTGGATCTCTGACAAATCTCTTATTATTACTATCTGGCTCCGTTGTGCTTGTTCTTTTTTCTGGAATGATTCTTGTTGGTGGTATTGGATTAGATTTCATTGGTAATGGAACTTTTTGTATTGTTTGTTCCTGATGTGGTTGATTGATTGTGGTTGATCTGGAAGGTGGATAATTATCACCATGACGCATCAATTGTGATTCATCAAAGTCTGGTGGTGCACATTTCACACCAGATATTTTACTTAGATACTCTTTATCATAAAGACAATTCCCCAAAGCATTACCGAAATGTCTCAAAGCTCTCTTCAACCCATCAGTCATTGCCTCCTTCTTAGCCTTCTCGAACGCCTGTGCCTTGGATCTAGAGTTCTCTATTGACCCGTAACCAATATCTTCATGATACGAACCGTCTTTCAAAGTGACTCTAACCGTGACTGATAGTCCAACATTGAACTTCCCTTGTCTTTCATCAACGAAGTCAATGTTGATGCTCTTCACGTCTGAGCTCCAGCAGTTGAAGCCAAACACCTGATTGGCAAGATTGATGGCCTTCCAGCCTTCAATATAAGAAACACGAACACCACCACCACCTGGACGCGTACTGACGTACTCTGGGCCTAGTTTCTTGTCCAATTTCGCCTGGATTTCGAGGATTTCTTCAGCCAAAAAAGGCTCTTGCTTTACTGGCCCGCTGCTGGGGAGCTTCTCGTTCTTTATACCGTTTCTGTTCATGATTTCTGGTGACTTTCAGTTGGGAAATTAAAGTCAAAATTCGCCATTCAGTATTTTTTGTTTACTTTTCTGAGATCAGAGTTACCCGGCCCGAACTTTCAAGAATTTCCTCTGAAATGTTTTTTTTTCTTTGTTTATAATTAATTGTAATTTGGTTTATTAGGGAGAAATTGCACGGAAATGAGCTTCAGAAACTCGTCAATTCCTCACTATCACGCTATATTCTCAGACGTCTGCGGAACGAGATTTCAAAAACTCGCGAGATTCATCTTCATCTCTTCCTGGGCTTTAACGATACTAGTTGCACTACCATCAAGTCTATCGTGGTGGAATACATTGTTACCCCTCAGAACGATACCAATTGCATTTGTCTTCTTCATATTGAGCTGTGTGAGGAAGAATAATCTACATGTTGACTTTCTGGGTTATAAAACACTATCAAATCAAGTTGTTGGTCAATTGTTGAATAAGAAATTTGTTTACAATCTGATATTTTATAACATCGCTTCATATACTTTCTTTGCAGTATTAAGTTTACAATTCACCAGTTTAGAAGTCCAAATGTCTCCATTAAAACATCAATACCCTTTCATCAATGATAAATATGTCTACTACTATTATTTATCTTTCTTCATTGGTACGACATTTGCCTTAAAACATTCAATTTTAGATCATGATAAATTGATTGCCACATATGGTAATTTCCATTCACATCCAAAAACTACTCTATTTGAAAATTTACCTAAAACTGTTTCAAGTTCAATTTTATTCACATTTACCAACATTTCAATTGCTCCATTTGTTTATTTTTTCATAAGATATATTCTATACGATATTGTCTATACAATTTTTGGTGTATTCAAGACTTTCAATCAAAATTATCCACAAATTAGTTTCTTATCCATTGGATTTTTATTTAAAACAAGTTTGATCTCATTTTTATTAATCTTGAGTCTTGAAACTGTCAATACCGCTTTTAATGCATATTTATCGATTGGTTGTGTTCATAGAGGTCATACTTTAAGTGAGTTGTCAACAGATCCACTAGGTAGTTTATTAACTGGTTTGAGATCAAATAAACAATTTACCAAAATGACTGCATTCCAAGAATTGGCATACATATCCAAGATTGAAAACTCTGAAGGTAGATTAAATATCTATAATAGTAACACATATAAGAATAATCTATGGTTAGAGATTTTCAAAGAATGTGAAAAAGTTATAAGCGAAAATAATTTAAATATTAATATCTTATTAAATTCAACAAATTTGATCACTAAAACCAATGAAAATAATTTCAAATTTAAAGAAATTTCAAAACAAGAACAAAATATCTTTGGACGTGAATATTATGTTGAAAATAAAAAAATTAATGATAATTCATATAAATCATCAAGTATCGAATCAGATCAAACAAAATTCTTAGATAATAATATAATCACAATCGTAATTGATTATTATAGTAAAAGTATTCATTTAATTCAAGATTATTATAATAAATTTGTTAATTCTGGATTTGGTATTCCATTCAGATATACAATAAGTCGTGAAGCTGAGAGATTATGTCCAAATCCAAGTATCGTTGGGAATTCTATAATTGCAATCTCATTATTATCAACACATGCTTTCAATGAAGATAAAAAAGGTACAGTTTCATCAACAATAGTTGAAGTTTTAGAAATTTTAGAAAGAAGTGTAAGTTCATATGGTAGATTGATTAAATCTCCACCATCATATTTATTTGATGATGAAGAAGATGATAATATTATCAGTTTATTGCATGAGTTATCAATGAATGCATTTTTTGAAGTGACTTTAAAATATGAAGTTGTTTTAAAAGACGTTGTGTTAAACCATGATGTTTTAAGTCTAGCAAATTGGTGTTTAGAACAAGCCTATAATGATCCATCAATTGATCTTTAAAATTACAGAAAATTATATATAACGCATCAAAATACAGGAATTAATTTTTTTTTAAAATCATTATTATCTTTAATTTTTTTTTATTGTAATTCATTTTAAAACATATAAGATCATAAATCTTATTGAGATTATACAATATCACCACCATCTCTTGATTTACCATTATCAAAAACATTAGTGTTATCCAATAATACAGGTTTCAATACTTGTTCATCAAAATTTTGAAACCATTTAGATCTATCATCATGTAAAATATTTTGCACCGTCCCAACAAATGAAGTTCCTGTCATATCATCACCACTCAGACTGTTTCTAATACTAGTATGGTTATTATTATTGATGTTGGTTGATGTGTTTGTACGAGATCCTGGAACTAATGGTGGGATGTCGTTTAAATCATCAGGAACGTCTTCATTGTCCAAGAAATCGGCACTAGAATCTAAACTTGGTGATTGTCTTGATCGTATGTTGGTATCACAGAATTGATCTTGTCTTCTGACGTTATTATTGGAACTATTACTATTACTAGTATTAGTATCTGTGTTTGATAAAGGTATTGAATTTCGTAATTGATTTCTTCTTATTTTGGAAGTTTCAATATCAAATTCATCATCACTTTCATCTTCATCAATACAACCAGTTTTAATATTCAAAACTTCCAACATCCCAGCAGTGGTACCACCAAATAAAATAACGGTTAATACAACAACAACTAAAACAGTTGCTAATAATGTTGATTTAAATTCACCTTGAATACCCATTGCTAAAGCGACACCAACAGCACCTCTTAAACCAGCCCAAAATGTCATCATTTGATATTGATATGGGATTTCATCAGGTAAATTTGGATTATTTGATCTATTTCTATGAACCCAATTAACTAATTGAGATAATGGGAAAACAGCACACCAACGAGCAATACAAATTGAAATTGTTGTCACTATGATTAACATTGGTTTGTAAACCAATTCAACTTCAGTGAATAGGGCAAGACCTAAATAAACGAAAATGAAATTTTCTGATAATCTTGCTAAGATTTGAAAAATAAATTTTGTTGAAATTTGTGTACGTCTTGACATGTTATAATAAGCATAATGTTTTAAAGTAATACCACAGAATAATAATGATACAATACCTGACATATGACAACCGTTTGAGAAAAAATAAGATTCATATGCGATTAATAAAATAAAACAACTTTCAATTTGTGGATATCTTCTAATATGAGAATGTTTTAAAATTAAAGCAACTATAATACCAATGACGAGTCCAATTAAAGTAGATATGGTGAAAATCATCAAGAACAATCCAGCACCTTCGAAAAATGAAGAGAAATGTGCTTCTTTTTCATGAAATTGTTGACATGTTTCAAACATAACGATTGAAATAGCATCATTTAATAAAGATTCACCAAATATGATGGTATATAATTTTGGATCAACTTTATAAGCATTGAAAATCGATAAGATTGTAACTGGATCGGTGGCTGATAAAGTGGCACCAACGGACAATGCATCAACGAATGAAATGTTGATACTTTCTAATCCTAATTTAGTCCAAATGTATAAAATTATGCCTAAAACAACAGCAGATATGAACGTACCTGGGATGGCAAACGTCAAGATAGAACCCAAATTCTTGAAAAAATTAGCCTGATGTAATTCATAACCTGAATTCAAGATGATTGGAGGTAATAGTATATTGAAGAAATAACTTGAATTAAAAGTAACAGAATCTTGAATATAATGACCTGGAGAAATTCTTAAAACTAATCCAATAACCATCCCATAGAAAATCGACAACACTGTTTCATGAACCGCTTGGATCCTTTTCTGTTGTAAGTAATAACTACTCCATAGAGCAGCGATTAATAAAGATAATAAAATAAATAAAGCCCATGAACTGAATATTTCTTCCGTTACTGGATTTGAAGTATCCAAGTCATCATCATCTGGAATGGTGATATCGGGGACGTCGTCATCTGCAAGTGCTCTCTTCGCCAGGTATTTGGCGACACTGAGTACTATTCCGGACATCAATGAGTTGGAACTTGAGAGTGAATGGAGTTGGTTATCTTAGAATTCTTAGTGGAATAGGAAATGTGTAAACAGGTATTAAATCCTCGGTATAGTGAGCGGTGGACAATAACCATTCTAGATTCAGTAATTACCTGATTTGGATATTTATTTACTTCTCGAGATTTTTTTTTTTTTTTTTTTCATTTTTATTTTTATTTCAAATTTAACTGTTTTTACTCATTTTGTTCATCACATTCTAATTCGTTGCACAATGGCCAGTATGTTCGTTGGACTATGTACGTGATTAGCTATCAAGCAACAGTGATTGCATTCCACGGAAGAAATAAAAATAAGACACAGTTTCCAGATTATTCTTTTTTGTTTACTTTTCATTTAAACACGAAATCACACACATGTTTATATTTTATAAGACATATACTAACATACATTATTACCAGATCGTCCAATCGTCATTTCAGGTCCATCAGGGTCAGGTAAATCAACCTTATTGAAGAAATTGTTTGCTGAATACCCTGATAAATTTGGATTTTCAGTTTCCAATACAACAAGATCACCAAGAGTTGGTGAAGTAAATGGTAAAGATTATCATTTTGTCAGTGTTGATGAATTCAAGAACTTGATTGATGATAAAAAATTCATTGAATGGGCACAGTTTTCAGGTAATTATTACGGTACCTCAATTCAGTCAGTACAAGATGTTGCCAAATTAGGTAGAACTTGTATCTTAGATATCGATATGCAAGGTGTTAAATCTGTCAAAGAAACTGATTTGAATGCAAGATTCTTGTTCTTAGCTCCCCCAAGCATTGAAATTTTAAGACAAAGATTAGAAGGTAGAGGTACTGAAACTCCAGAAAGTGTTGAAAAAAGAATTAATGCTGCCACTGCAGAATTAGAATATTCTGAAACTGGTGCTCATGATCAAATCATCGTTAATGATGATTTAGATAGAGCTTATGAAGAATTAAAAGCTTTTGTTTTACAAGAGTAGGATATTAAAAGAAGAAAAATGATTAACAAAATGACAATTGGATGTTTTGTTTTATATAAATAGACTGGTTAATAATGAATAATAATAGTAATAAATACGTGTATAATTTCATTCATTGTTTTTCTATTTATGAAGAATTATATCAAGTGGATCTCTTTCATCTCCACATAATTTTTTAAAACTTTCATAATCGGTATTTGGATCAACTTTATGTTTAACTTTTTTGGTTCTTCTTTTACATGAAGTTGAAGTTGATACAGGTCTTTTCCTTTGATTTGTATGATCATTATAATTTATTAATTCCACCGTTTGATTAATCCTTACTGATTTTTTAAAATGGTTATTATTTTTACATTTTGATGATTTCAAGATACTTCTTGTTGGTGTATCAATTGATATAAAACTTGGAGTTAAATCATTAAAATTACTAGGTTCTTGAATCATATCAGTTTTTTGAAAAGTTTCCATCATATCATCTATTTCTAATTGTAGTTTCTTACTGATTTTCTTTTTTTTATGAAGTAATGGTGATATATTTGTTTCATTTGAATCATGATAAGTGTCTTCATCTATTGAACAATCCCGGAATTTGAAAACAGGATCAGAATAACCTGATGGTCTTTTAATCGATGATTTTGTTGGTGTGCTTAATGTATTTGAAGTTATGTCCCTTATTGGTGTATCGAAAATTCCTTTATTTGGAGTTGAAGTTCCTTTAGGAATTTGATCAAATTCACTTAAATGAATTGATGAGTTTATAGGGGTACTTTCATCGTTAATGAATGGAGTTTTGATATTAAATACAGAGTTGATATTATTTGAGATTGATTCAAATGGAGATTTCAATTTATTCTGATTTGTTGTCTTCAGCACAGTTGTCAATTCAAGTTCAAATGGATCCATTTCAATATCATAGATAGCGTCTTCATAATCGTAATAGCTTGAGTCTGGAACCAGGGGAGGAATTGGAGTTGATTCCTTTTGTGGTTTATCGCCAGGTAGACTGAACGTATTATCACTTAATAAGATGTCTATCATAGGGTTAGTAAAATGATAGAGACTCCGGATGTGGTGAGATTGTGTGTATTACTGATGTACCGTTGTTGTCTTTATAAACAGTGAGTCTTCCCTTTCTTCTTCCTCTTCTGTACATGATAGAGCAGTGGGCGCGTCATTATAAAAATATATAAAGAGTGAAAGAGTTGATAAAGTGAGAATTGAAGAGTATTTATATTCCCGATGAAATTGGAATTAACCGCTGTGATATAAATCAACCACAACAATAACAAACTAGAAATGTCTAAAGAGATCATCGATCCTTCCGGAGTGAGAAGCAGCCATGGCTCCCTGGGTCAACGTTCGCAGTTGGGATACAATCCAGCGCTGGGACCGATCCAACTCCCAGCAAGTTATCAACAACAATCCACTAAATCAAATATCTACGACACTTCTCTGTCTAGAAGAACACCAGAGGTCAACTTATCATCACTGTCGTTTCTGTTCATGTCGATGGTGCAGTACTCACAGACGAACAACAGGGGAATCCAGCAATTGGAGTCATCGTTGAACTCATATGGATATGGAATTGGACAAAGGACATTAGAACTGCTAACGTTGAGAGATGGTAAAGCAGCTAAAAGACAGACTCATATCATAGAGATGCTGCAGTTCATTCACTCGAATGTGTGGCGTATCTTGTTTGGTAAAGCTGCTGATCAGTTGGAGAAGAGCAGTGACAGTGAGAACGAGTACATGATCACTGATAACAATCCAATCGTTTCCAAATTCATTTCGATTCCTAAGGAGTACGGACAGTTGAACTTGAATGCCTTTATAGCTGGCATCATTGAAGGGATACTGGATTCAAGTTATTTCAAAGCTGAGGTCACTGCTCATGGTGTAGAGACTGATGAGTTCCCACTACGGACGGTCTTTCTGATCAGATTTGATGAAGGTGTCCTGGAGAGAGAGCATATAAGATATGGTAAGTGATAGATACGTATTATTATATAGTCGTGGTATTCACTTTGAATGTATTGTAGAGTATAGAGGACATACAATAATATGAAAAAAAAATTCCCGACAATATTGAATAACTTCTCTTTATATCAGAAAAACTCCACACTAAAGCTCACGAAAATGGCCATAACGATCAGGAAGGCCACCGTTGATGATGTACAGGGAATGCAAAACTGTAATCTTCACAATTTGCCAGAAAACTACCAGTTGAAATATTACCTTTATCATGTTTTAACATGGCCACAAGCTTCGTTCGTTGCAACTACAACAACAACAACAGATATACCATCAATTTCATCAGATTCATCAATTGCAACATCATCATACAAACCTGACGTTAAAGGAGACCCAGCATATTTGCAAACCGGTGAGAAAGTCGTTGGGTATGTGTTAGCTAAGATGAATGACGATACAGAAGCTGAAGATAAAACACCACACGCACACATAACTTCATTATCGGTGATGAGAACGTATCGTCGTCAAGGTATTGCTGAGAAACTGATGAGACAAGCGTTGTTTGCATTGACAGAGACGTTTCAAAGTGAATACGTGAATCTTCATGTTAGAAAGACTAATAGAGCTGCATTTCATTTATATAGAGATACTTTAAAATTTGAAATTTTACGTATTGAAAAAAGTTATTACGCTGATGGAGAAGATGCTTATTCAATGACAAAGAAGTTGAAACTTGATGAGTTGATTCCATCTATTTGTCAGAATGGTGAAGAAGATGATCTTGAAAGTGATTTGCTTGAAGGATTAGAAGAATGAGTTTGTACATAAATTTATAATAAATGTTACATTACCATTTAGTACTCTCTTTATGTAATACTATCCAAAGCTCTTTATTTATAGAATGTATCCTTCAACTCAATACTCTTTAAACTCATGAAGCCCTAATAAATTTCCAATTCCAATTCCGGGCGACTTTCGGTATAAATTTTTTCTCTTTAAATTTTTCACTTCTTTCAATTCTTTCAATTTTTTATTCTTTTATTGAAAACCATAAAATCATTCATTTTATTGTAAGTTCCTATCAAGGCATCATGGAGAAGATAGAATACATAGAATACAATCATGAAGATCTAGATGATGACCAGAGTGCATTTGGCTCGAGACGTTTTTGTCGATGTGGAAAAACTCACGCTACCTTACTTTAAACTTCTGAAATTATGTATATTAATAATACACTTGTGTGTGATATTAATGGTACATAATTTAGATCTCAATGATATTTTATTCTACTGTTTCTTCTTATATGATGGAATTTAATATCGGAACCATAAGCTAATGCATATTCTAGATTATTGTTTTTATATTGATAAATTTAATAATAATACTATAAACCATAAAGAAAACCTATGTAGATACATCTTATTCATCTTTCTTATAACTAACTTTATCAACTTTAACCTCACCGTTAATGTAAGTGTAAATGTACAAGGTGATTGTCTTTCCTTGAAGATCCAACAATGTAAAGCTTGGGATTGTTTCATATAATTCATCCTCTGCAAACACTTCATCCTTATCATCAACCTCCTCCGACAAAGGATGTTTAATTTCTTCTTCATCTTTAACTTCATGTTCACCTTCTTCTTCTTCTTCATCTTCTTCTTCATCTTCTTCTTCCACATCTTCCCATCCTAAACTCATTGCACCACTAGCACTTCCTGGGTTAACAAAGAACTTCCCTTCTAGCCCATACGCTTCCACTTTCCCACCTTCACCACCCCAAATCAACACATCAACGTTCATTTGTCTAGAAAGGGTCAATAGACTTAATGGATCATTTTCAGGAACGATGTTAAATCCATTAGTGAATCCAATTCTCCAACTCCCATGCGTCACTACCAGACTCAATGGTAATTGAGAATTATTATCGAATTGTCCTTTAACTTGTTGGAAATCTCTTGATAAATTTTTAAGAAATTCTGTTGTTTCTGATGAGTTGGTGGAATTTCCTAAACATAACACTTGTGAGATTTTGCCTGGAGTTAGCAGTTTCTTGAATTTAGACGGGAGTGATACTGTACGCGATGGAATGTGGAGGTCGCCTATGGCTAAGATTAACATTATTATATTACTGTTATTATTACTGAGTATTGATGAGTATTAAGTATTGAGTATTAAGTGGTTTGTTTTATATCGGAGAGTCGAGCCTGAGCAGGGCTGACTAACTACGTGATGGTTGTTATAATAGTGAAAATGTGAAAATGTATGATATTATAGTACAAGTATCTATTCTATGAGTCTATTGTATGAATGTATTGTATGAGTTTATAGTATGAATGAGTTCATCTATCTATTTTCAATGTGTGTCTTCTCTTTGGAAGAACACAATTCATTGGTCTAATTTTTGGCTTGTTGATCACTTGATTATTTGAATAAAGAGGTTGTGATGGGAATGATGGAGTTATTGTTATCGTTTCCTGATTGATGTGTCTGTTGATCTGTTGGAGTCTGTAGATAGGAAGGGACATATTGTATTCTACTGTGATAAAGACAAGATCTACATAAAGATAAATGTATTTCTATTACGAAGATGAAAGATTTATATCACAGATTATCGTAGGGTGATCGGTGGTCCCATTAACTGTACACCCATGATCTCAGTTTCATATACACTTTATATCTATCTATTTACATATATTCTGACATTTCAATGGTTCATAATTCTTTTTACATAACAATAATATAATAATAACAATAATGTGGTACGCTCACATTTAGGATTCACCTTCACCTTCTTTCTTTGATGATTCCAATGCTTGTCTTTCCAATTCTTCTTGTTCAGCAATCTTCCTTCTAGCAATTTCAGCTCTTAATTTCCTTTGTTTATTCTCAGCATCTCTTCTTTCCAACTCTTCAATCCATAAAGTCTCTCTTAATTTGGCCTTCTCTTGTAACTGTTCCTCTCTTGACTTCTTCTGTGCCGATGACTCTTGTCCATAAACAATACCACCGATGACCAACGCTGCAATGGTGAATCCCTGGAATCCCACTCTGTATCTGAACCATTTCTGTGCTCCTCTTGCGTGTCCCTTTCTTAGGTTTATGATAGCCAACGAAATAGCAACACAAGTAGCAAATGATCCCAATGGCACCAGTGGCTGCTGCTTACAATGCGCAATACATTTGGAGATGAAGTCGACTTGCTGTGGATTTTCCCCGTCAAATGAAGAGGGAAGACGTTTGCTCATATTAATTTATATCTCTATCAGTTTAGATTAAAATGAAAGAAATATGCTCGCTTTTATACATAAAAATCTCTGGTCGGGTTTTGAATTCTCTTTACCTTTAACATACACTTAATATGACTGGCTCACACATTCATTTCCTGGACAATGGCAACGATCCATCCTCGTCTCACAACTACGTCCAGGTGGCCACTCCCAAGTCACCGAACTCTGATGGTGCCTGGTCAGATTTAGATGACTCAAATAACGACATGATCACAAACAACAATCAATTGAAGAGGAAATTGACTGATCAGATAGATATCGAGATTCTATTGAAACATAGAGAGTATAAACTGATTGAGAAAGAGATACTCAAGGTGGAAAACACTTTGAAAACTTTAGAACAACTCCATGATGACGAAAAATATGGAGAATTCATGACACATTTGATAACTTTGAAAAGGAAGGCAAATGGCGTTCTATCACAAGATCAATCACTACATCATCATCACCACCACCACCATAACCACCACCATCATAATCACAATAACTCTATCTCAATAGATCCATTATCAACGTCATCTGGATTAACAATAACACGATCTTCATTACGTCCTTCAACGAGTTCATCAACTGTTTTAAACTCTTCATACTCTAATAACAGTAAAGATCATAGAACCTCATACGGTGGTGTCCCATCACTAGTTTTACCAAATGGGCAGAAAATATGCGTACATCGACTAGCCAATGGGAAATTAGTTAAAATATCATGTCCAGTTTGTTCAAGAACTGATTTTGGTTCAGCTCAGGGATTCTTAAATCATGCAAGATTGTTACATCAGTTAGAATTCAAAAGTCAAGTCGATGTTGCCAATAAATGTGGTGTTGATCTAAATGAATGGGAGATTGAACTATGGGGAAAACAACAACCAATTATGAATATCGATGAAGTTTCAACGTCAACTCCACAGTTAAAGAAAAGAAAAAGTAATAAAGTTAAACATTTAAGCAAATTGGTTAATTTCGAAGATGAGGAATCATTCAATGAATTAGTGGAAGATGTCACGTCAAAGGATCCAATTGAATTTGAAAATAACAGTAATAATAATAAGGATGATGATTCAATAATATTGAATTCATCATCAACTAGTAACAATAATATCTCAAAAGGTCACAACAGAAGAAAATCAAGAGGTGGACTGTCAGCAGTTTCATTTGAAGATGAAGTTATAGACGTTAGTGATAGTGAATTGCCAATAGAGATATCAGCTAATAATACTACTAATAGTAATAATAATGAAATATTAACACCTGCTCAAAGAAGAAGAGTTCCAAGTATTCCCAATCCTTTAAGAACAAGAAGCAAAAGCAGTCGAGAGAATTCAACTTGAATAATCTAAAACTATTTATAATTAATGGAAATTAACGAATATAAAATTGTATTTTAAGACTAATAATTTATTTTAACCTAATTTCTTCCTCAGTGATCAGAGCTGTTCACCAATCAAGCGATGGAATCTATAGAACTTTTAATGGAATTGTGTTTCTTTAGTTCAAATGCATTATTTTTTCATTATTCTTTAAATTCAATTGTGTATGAAATACTCATCACAATAAGATCATCCACTCAAAACTCTTCAAAATCTCAAACACTTCATGTTTAGAAGCTCAATTAAACGGACGCTCTCAATCACATCACTCTCATTTCATCACCTCAACCGAAAATCCACTCGCAATTCATATTCAAACTTCATGTTTTTTTCTACCAGTGTAAACGACACTTCTGGTAAACAGGAAATCCTCACAATAAATAAAGAAAACACTCCACCGTTACTGCTGAAATGGTACTATGCTACAAACAACCCCGTGAAGTACCCTGAAGAGTATGGAGACATGACTGACGTCCAGAAAGAATTACAGAAATTTAATGCATTTACTGAAGATGATTGTATAAGATTAGAAACTAAATATCGTGAATTAACTCACAAACAAGATACAAAAGAATCCATTGATTTTGATGATTTCAAAGTTGAAGTTAATGAAGATCATCTTTTTGAAGTTGATTTGAATACGATGCAAATGCAAGCTATTTATTGGTCAGGCGCAGTTTATGAAGTTAGAAGAGGAACGTGGTTCACTTCTGATGGAATACCGTTATCATCTGAATTATCACAAGAGTTAGAAGACGGATTCCTTGAATTGAAACCATTTGAAATGAAACCAATAACTGATAAAACAGTTGATGCTAATCCTTTGAAAAAAATAGAGATATATGGAAATGATAAATCAACGTTATATTCATTAAGAAAAAAAGATTATATAGAAGGTGATTCTGTCGTTTATGATTATTCAAGAAATGCATACATTTTTAAAAGTTCTAAAAGTGTTGGTTTACAAATGGCTAACCTTTTTAAGAATTTAGAGATCAATCCAGGTCTAGAGTGTATAAAAGTGACAAGAGGATTTAAAAATGAATCATCAAGAGATGATACAAATAAAGTTGAAGAGACTGAAACTACGGCTAAATCTCCTGATTTAAACAAATTATTTCAATTTGAAATTTCACAATTATTTGGAAATAAAATATTAGATAAATCTTCTACAAAATCAGAACTAAATAAAAAAGAAGATGAAGCCACTAAAGCAGCACTGGAATTAGAAATCGGTAAAGATTATGAAAACGAATCAAACACTTCAAATAAAAGAAAAATCAACCATTTAGTCTTATGTATCCATGGAATTGGTCAAATTTTAGGATCAAAATTTGAAGCTGCCAATTTCATTCATACAATCAACATTTTACGTAAAAACATTAAAAAAGTTCATAATTCAAATAATAAATCAAAAGAGAATGATTTAAAGGATGAAGATTCAGGTATTCAAGTGTTACCTATAGTTTGGCGTCATAAAGTTGATTTTAAGCAAGATTCTCATTCTTTAAATAGATTACCATCATTATCACAAATCACAGTTGATGAAATCAGACCAATTAGAAATTTAATAGGTTCTGTGTTGTTAGATATCTTATTGTATTATGAACCATTTTATTTAAAGCAAATTTTACAAGAAGTCACAGATCAAGCTAATTTTATAGTTGATGAGTTTAAAAAAAGAAATCCTGAATTTGATGGGAAAATCAGTATCGTTGGTCATTCATTAGGTTCTGTCATTGGTTTTGATTTATTATGTGCACAGAGAGATCTATCATTAATTCAAAAGAATGATGAATTAAATGAATCAATTCAATTTAAATTCCCTGTTGAAAATTATTTCGCAATTGGTTCACCAATTGGTGTTTTCAATTTATTAAGAAGAAAAGGTATCAGTGGTAGAAATGATCCAACTTTTAAAGATGATGATCCAACTTTATTGAAGTTAACATCCAGACCTAAATGTGAAACTTTTTATAATATTTTCCATCCTTGTGATCCAGTTGGTTATAAAGTTGAACCATTAATTTCACCAAGTTTAAGTGGATTAAAACCAGGTGATTTAGAATTAGGTTCAATTATCACTAATTTAAATAAAACTTTTAATTCGATTACAGAAAAATTAGGAACAACTTTGAAATGGGAATATCCAACTACTAACGTCACTGAACAAATAAGTAAAATTGTTTTCAAAAATGAAACAGTTGGTAATTATTTTAAGACTAAAGATGATGATAATAATAACGATGATGAGAAAGATTCAATTTCAAAGACTAATTTAATCAAAAATGAAATCAAAGAATCAAATAAAGATCATGAAACGACAAAAGATATCAGATCTAAAAAAGATCAAAATTTTATAAAATTATCAGATGAGCAATTATCTAAATTAACATCCTTGAATTATAAAGGAAGAGTCGATTATGCTTTAGAACAAGGTATATTTGATGTAACTGCTATTTCAGCAATCAGTGCCCATGTTTCATATTTTGAAGATGAATCAACTGCTGCTTTCATCTTGAAAGAATCATTGGTTGAAGAGAAGAAAAAAGTTACTGAATTACTCGTCACATTAATGAATAGTTCAAAGTGATATATATAATGATTATTTCATATATCTGTAGCCATCATCTTTGTATAATTACAATGGATTATATTTGTTTTGTATATTTTTACAATAAATCATCTAAAGTTTGTTGAGAGTCTTTCTCAATCAAGGCCAACATTCCATCAGGCAAGATAGGTCTTCCCTTTTCATTCAAAACATAACGGAATGGCATTTCAGTGGCTTCATACTTATTGAATCTAAATTCTGGATAATCAATAAACTTAATATCTTCAAACTTAACCAACTTATCAACAATCAACTGAGTAGTTCTAACAGCAGTATCAGTGGTCATTTGCTTATTACCTAAACGTCTACCTTGAAACCCATATTTTTTTCTTAATTCACCAGTTCTATCTCTTGGTGGATGATCACCTAAAATACCACCAAATACGAAATAATCGAAATTTGATGAATCTTCAGGAGTTAGATCGATTTCAGCACTTGGGTCTAATAAACACACACGGTCTTTGATTATTGGTAGTTCAGTTGTACCTATTTCGGTGACTTCTTTAGTAGTCCATTGTAAACCTGCTTCTCTTAATTTTAATGGAATGTCTTCTTCTTTAGTAGTTGAAGGTAATGAAGAAAGAATTAAATTTTCTGCACCGACTTCTTGTATTATCGTGTAGTATTCTAGAATCACCCAGTCTGTGAATCCTGCCTCCATGTGCTCGATAACGTATTTCATATTGTCTATAGAGTGGTGTCTTTATAATAATATTATGCGATGAGCTTGAAATTTTTTGTACTTTTTTTCCCATCACTATAATGATGTCACTTTATACACTCATGTAACTACAATAGAATACAATCTTTACTCTACAAAACACTTCATAAATCATATGTATAACTCATTTCTTAATAATAAATCTAATTCTATTTCTTTTCTTCGTTTTCTTTTAAGAAATCACTGCGATATTCTAGTCAGTATTATATACTCCATGATAAGGGATTATTACACTCACTTTAATAGTTTTTCAACGTCTAAATCATCTTGTTTGGCAGCAACTGGAGCTGGTGCAGCGACTGGGGTTGGTTTCTCAGATTGTGGTAAATAAGATGGTAAAATAGCACCAGCGAGGGCTACACCAATAGTGGAAAGCGCAATCTGTTGAACACTTGTTAGTATTAAAGCTAAAACACGCTCAAAAGCCCCAATTGGGTCGCTCTTTTTGGCAACATGGCTAAACGCACGTAATGTGATTGGACTTGTCTGCCTAAAATAGTGTAAGTGGCGACCATTTTCCTCTAATAGACTGTTTAATCTTGTGATATTCCCTCTCTTTCTCTCTTCTTCCCACCCGAAAATTCACAAATCGTGCTGGAAGATCCGCGAATATTTCCCGATCAAGACTCCATTTTGGTTACGCAACACCGGCGCCGAATATTCGGGAATTTAAAAGAAAAAAGAACCAAAAAAAATCCCCATCAATTTTCTTTCTTCACACTGAAAAATTCACCACAAAATGTCCTCAGTCTTGAAATCTGCTGCCTCAATCGTTCCTTTATTAGACAGAATCTTAGTCCAAAGAGTCAAGGCAGAAGCCAAAACCGCTTCCGGAATCCTATTACCAGAAAAAAACGTGGAGAAATTAAATCAAGCTAAAGTTCTAGCTGTTGGTCCAGGTTTCACCGATTCAAATGGTAATAAAGTCGTACCACAAGTTGCTGTTGGTGAAACTGTCTTGATCCCTCAATTCGGTGGATCTCCAATCAAAGTCGGTGACGAAGAAGTCATCTTGTTCAGAGATTCTGAAATCTTAGCTAAAATTAGAGATTAGAACTACTTTCCCCATCACACAAACTTGTAAATACATCAACTTTTTATGTATTTTGAATTAAATATATGAAATACTTATTTATATCAATGCAGTCTTTTCCCATTAGCTTCAATGTAATAATTCTGTAATCCAAATCTTGTTAAATAACTTATGGCAGTTTCATTATCATTTGCTCTGAAAATTGACCATCTTTTGAAATGTAATTCTTTTAATTGACCTTCCCATAATAACTCACATTTATTCCCCTTCAAATCTATCTCTTTATCTTCAACAACAGTGCTTTCTTCCCATTTGATTCTCTTCAATAATAATTTCTTATAGAATTTGATATTTTTCTCACTACCTTCAACTATACACAAGGTAAATCTATCTGTAATATATAATAAAGTCCCCACCAATTCTAACTGTTTTGCATTCATATCAACTTTAAATTTATGACTAGGATGTAATAACTTATCAATGATGAAAACAGCTGTATAAAACCCCTTAGACAAATCTTTTTCATTCTTCAAATGAATCTTCTCAATTTTAGCTTCTTTACTTAATTTCCTATCTTCATTATCTTTTAAATGTTTCAACCTTCTCTCTTCAACTTCCTTAAGAATCCTCTTTTCAACTTTAGTAGGATCTTTAATGGCTTCATTAGTTAATGCATTCA
This sequence comes from Phaffomyces orbus, assembly GCA_003708145.3. Classification (NCBI taxonomy): domain Eukaryota; kingdom Fungi; phylum Ascomycota; class Saccharomycetes; order Phaffomycetales; family Phaffomycetaceae; genus Phaffomyces; species Phaffomyces orbus. Next base: position 63,602 of record PPNK03000023.1, read on the forward strand.
TGAAATTACTTAATTTAACCTTAGGCTTCGGTGCAGGTTCTAATCCTAATTGAATTTTATCTTGTAATTCTTTATATCTCTCCGCTCGATCTATCCTTCTGATCCTCTTCATCTCCTTCTTAGTTAAAAACATGGGTCTCATAGGTGGTAAATGACGTTCCCAAGGTGCATTAATAGGAACTGGATGTTGAATATATAACGATATTTCATCTTCATTAATTTCATCATAACTATTATTCTTCAATAATGGTGCATCCCACCATTCAACCGTTGGTGGTGGTGCTAAGATATAAGATTCTTCATTTATCGTTGATTCAGGTAATAGACCTTTCTGTCTTTTCTCATCTTCTATTTTTGTTAATTCTTCTTCAATGGAAATTTGTTTTCTGATTAATTCACCTTCTTTGATGTATTTCCCATTCTCATTGAATCTCAACTCCCTTCTTTGTCGACTTGGCTTCAATGAATCAAGGTATGGATTCACTTGATAATTTCTTCTATTAAATTTAACCAAATTTGGATTATCTATTGGTCTCGTCACTGATTCGATACTTGCTTTACCTGTAAGTAAAGGATGTAATTCCACGTTAAGACCACGACCGCTGGCATTCATTTCTTTAGGTAGCTCATTTGATTGTTTTTGTATTGGTTGGGGTTCATTAGATGTTGGTGCATTATTTGATGTATTTGAACCTGCTTTTTTGGCTTTTAATGCTGCAATTTTTTCTTTTGCTCTTCTGACTGCTTCAAGTCTTTTATCATTGTCTAGTTTCAGTCGTTTTACAGGCTCATTATTTTGGCTAGACATTGATAATTCTCTTTTCAATGTCATATCAACTGATAAGCTAGTTGCAAATTACTTAGTGTCACAAAATAAAAATTATTTTTTTTCCGTCTCTCTACAAAATATTAAAAACGAATATTGTATTTTAACTAATTATTTTTTTATCTTCTAATATACATTTATGCAAGACCAAAACCTTCATGACCTTCAGTAATTGCTAATAATAATGACCCTCTCAACGTTTCATAAGAATCGTAAGCTGGTAAATCAATTTGATTGAAGCATGTGTGAGATGATGGTAAACGATCTGTTGATCCAAAATCTTTATGAATACTGAACTTATTTGTACCACCTGATCCTTCTAACTCTTTAAATCCATTTAAGGGAACTTTACTTGTACCTGTTGCAAATTGTAACAATTTAGCTCTTTCTTCTTTATCAAATGACCTAACTGCCCTCCAGAAATATAAAATCTCTTTGGATGCAGGTTGATAATTAACATAATTAGTGTTGTTCTTCCAATCATCAACGTCAATATCTGGTAAACCTGAAATCAATAATTCTAATTCTTGTTCATCAAAGATAGAAATCAGCTCTTTTGGAATAATTTCATGGAAACCTTGTAAGAAATTATCCACTTGTTCTTTAACACCAACTTGTAATCTATATTCAACAAGTAATCTAACATATTCAGTTTTATTCTCTTCAGTAACTGCAATATTACGTCCATTAGGAACTAAATCAATGGTTTTAACTTCACCAAAATCATCAGTTTCAATTGAAAATGTCTCAATCATAACATCAGTTATATCATTCTCTAACATCCACATTAAAGAATTATAATATTCTAAATCAATAGTTTCTAAATCTTTCAATGAAACTGGACGACCAAGAATTGATTTATAAACATCTCTTGAAAAATGACAATCTAAATAACAATTATCATAAATTGCTTTACCAATAATTCTACCAATGAACTTGAAAAATGATAAATGTTCAGGATTGACCCATGATGCTCTATTTGGATGGAACGTAGTCTTATCTGATGCAACTGGTAAAAATAATGCATAGTCTGGATTAAACATCTGTCTTGATAAAACCTGATACCATTCTCTAGTAACACCACCTGCATCGACACCTGCTTCACCTTTGAAATGGATTTCTAATTTTGAATCTCTAAACAGTTCTTTAGATTTGAAAAATAAAGCACGATATGAATCTAAAAACACTTGATCACGTTTGACTGAAATTTTAAGGGTATGTTTTTCTCCTTCATCTTCAACATGTAACTTTCTATCAAAATAGTTCTTTTTATTATCAAATTCTAAAACTCTTGGATTTTGAACTAACATGGTGAATGGACCACTCATTAATTTTGGATTAGATCTAACCATTGTGTTTAAAATCTTTTTATGCGCATCTGTAAATGCAAAAAACAAGTTTTCAATTGGTTCATTTGAGAAATCAACTTTTTTATTTTCATATTTTAGAACATCTTTATTTGTTATATCTTTAACTTTGCTATGTTTACAAATAACCATCAAAGCTTCAATAATTGGCAATAAAGTGGTCGCCATATTAATGAAGTTTTTATTAGCTTCAAAAAATTCTAAAGTCTCACTTAAACAACCCCATAATTCTCCAAGTTCTAAACCAGTATAGATGTCACTTAACCTTTGATTGCTTGATTCAATTTCTTCTTCAGTGGTAGATTTGTCTTTGTTTTCTGTACCATATAAATAATCTAAGGCTGTTAAGACTCTTAATAGTTTAGATTGATCTGAGTTTGATGATGTAAACTTGACCATAATTTCATTATTATAATCAGAAAAGTTTGAGTTATTTTTGAAATCTCTTAATAACATTTTAAAATCAGAAACGAGATTTTCACCAAGTTTTTTAGCATCTTTGGATAATTCACCAGCAAATACTTTACCATCTGGGCAAACAACTAACAAATTCTGGATAGCACTTAACGTTTGTTGGAATGTACGACTTGAACAATCATCTGAAACTAAAATGGTAATAACATTACGTAAACTAGAGTTGAGAACAGCTGGAAGTTCAATCTTCTTCTTTTCATTTAAAATTTGTGCTTTCTTTAAAGCATGTAATGGACGAGTAGTGATTTGAATGATTCTAGATAATAAATCCATCAAATTAGATTTCTCTCTGATTATACCTTTGTTCAATAATGCTAATAAAGTGTTCAATGGGAATTTTGCTGGTTTAACATGACTAGGTTTTCTAACGGATAGTGGTTTTTTGTGAAATGAAATACCTTCGTGTTCAGTCAAGAAGTAGTATCCTAAATGAGCATCGGTTTCCAATAAGAATTGAAGTGCTTCTAAAACTTGACTTGCAACTATGAATGGTGTTGTACGATGTGGAAATAAACTATGAGATGGGTAATGATGAGTTTTTTCGTTAGGAGTTTTAGGAGTAGCAGATTTTTCAGATGATGATGATGAATGAGTGGTTGAAACATTTGAAATGAAATTGAATGCTTTCTCCAAACTTTCATGATCAGAAATACCATATTGTAAAATTGCAATCAAATAACCAAGAACTTCTACTCTTGTCTTTTTATTGATACAAATTTGAGCGAGCAGATGATATAATGGTTTTCTACCATTGAATGATTGAGGAACAAAAATAAATCTGATTAAAGCAGCAACACCAGCAATATCAACTAATGGTGTAAAGAAAACTTTCTGTTTTTCTTTCTTTTTGTTTTCTTCAGAGTCATTTTGAGCTTCAGCAGTATTTTCATTGTTTATAATTTCAACAGTTGTACCTAATAATTCACCTAGTGCACCCATACGACCTTGAGCTGCTTCTTGGGCTAAAATTTCAGACCTAATACCTTCTGGTAAAGCATCTAAAAATTCAGGAGCGATTTCTCTAGAATAATCACCAATTTGGCTAGCTTCAGCACGGCGTTCTCTAATATGCTGAGTAAAAACTTCTTCTCTCATATCATCAGGTAAAGCTTCAAAAAATTCTGGATCAATATCAGTACCAGAAATATCAACATCTCTATCACCAATACGAACCATGATTGGGGTTCTATCACTTTCACTTGATCTAGCTGGATTTCCATTGTTAGAATCCTCTTCAAGTTCTTCATCGTTCGAATCGCCATCATTATCATCAGTTCTATTCTCTGTTAAAGCTTCCAACTGTGTTCTTTCAATTTCTTCCCGTTGCTTTCTTTCTTGTTCTTCTTTAACACGAGCTGCTTCTTTTTCTAATTTTTTAGCTTCAAAAATCTTTTTACTTGGTTTGTATAAACCATTTAAAATTCGATTGAAAACTCTTGTGTAATCAATATTTTTAGAATAAATAGTTTCAGCAAATGAATTCCATCTATCTCTTGTTGAAGCAATAAAATATTGATCATCATGTTTATTATGGTCATACAACCGATAGTAAGACTGGTTCTGATCTAATACCTGAGAAGATGCACCACGAACTGGGAAACGATGATCAGTTGAGTTTTGGTTAAGACGAGCAAGATTTAAACCAGAAATCAAATTTCTAACAGCAGTAGCTGGATCTGTATCAGCACCAAGAGCACGAATACGACGAGCACGAGGCATTGCATTTTGTCTTTCAATTGCAGCAAATATTGATTGATGATCGACTGGTGCCGGTGGTTCTTGAACTGGATCTAAGATCACATCATCGTCATCATCATCTTCACTTCCAGAATCATTGGAATTACCAGAACCACTAGAGTTATTTTCAATTTGTAAGCCACTTAATACACCATCTTGAGATCCATTGACAACAATACGAGGATACACGTTTTGATCAAAGGACTCACTACCACGGCGCGTACCTGGAGAAGAAATTTCAATATTACCATTGTCATCAATAACAGTAAAACGACCAGCCCGATGGCCACGAGAAAGTATACCAAATCCACCTCTATATGGGAATGACGCACCACGAGTATGACCATTGATCAAATGACGGCGATTATGATGATGACCAGTGTGGTTACCATCTTCATCTTCAATGATTTGTTCTAGTTCATCTTCAAATTCAGAATCAGAAAGCTCAGTTCCATTCTCATCATCACCTAAACCCTCACGTTCATCAACCATTTCTTCTACTTCAAACCCATCATCATCTGAATAAAATTCAGCTTGATCATCTAATACAGAATCGAAATCACTAATCTCTTCTTCATCACCAGGAGGCATGAGATCATATTCAATGTATTGATCACTATCGGACTCTTCGTCTGACATATTCTCATCACCTGAGTTTTCTGAATCTTCAACAACTTCACCTTCATCACTACTTATCATTGCTTCATCATCCATATCATCATCTTCGTCATCATCATCACTGTAGACAATTTCAAGTTCTCTTCTTGAAAGTAAATCATCATCAATCTCATCATCATCTATATCATCATCGTCTGATATATCGCCTTCATTATATCCAACTTCATCATCAGTAAATTCATCTTCAGTGTCGATTTCACCAACGTCATACATACCCAATGTTGAGTTTTGGAAAAGATCAGGCGTTTCTTCTTTGAAGTCATTTTCATCTTCTTCAACTTCCTCTTCATCGGCACCATTATTTGGTTGACTAGCTCTGAATAATTCCTGACGGTCATTTTTGATAGAACTAACATTATTCAAAACATTGGTGATTGATTCCAACATGAAAAAATATTCTGGATAATTTAGATCAACTTCAGCTAAAATTTGCGTTAAAGTGTTTATCAAATCAGATTCAATAATAGTTTTTGCGATATGATAATCGTCAAATTCAGTTGTCAATTGATCAACTAGTTTATCCCTAGTATTGAATAATAATGGAGGAAGAGCTTTAGATACTGCAACTATCTTTTGATAACGAGTTTCTAGGACAGGAGTACAAGTTGCAATTTCTTTGATCATTTTTTGAATACAGTCAATGGTGAACTTTCTAATAAAAGTCATATCAGGATCAACTTTCTTTGGATCAGCTTGCAGTTCTTTGGTATCGATACTAGAAACAAATGAAACAATAACTCTAATGGCTTGTCTTCCAACTGCTAGTCTTCTAGCACCTTCAGGTGTATCTGCTGATTTACCTTGACCACTAATAAATTGATGAAGTAATAGATTTAATGATGTATATCTAGGTTTATTTGCTTCTTCTTCAGTTTTTAGTAATAATTGTTTCTTTGAAAATGTCAAAAATTCAATCTTACTTTGTTTGTAAGAAGCAAGTAACTCTGTTAATAATTTCAACAAATACATAATATGAGCACAATTTTCATTCTTATTGACTTCTGTTTTCTCTTCTTTTGGAAATTCGTTATCTTTTGTTTCTAACCTTTTCTTCTCTTCTTCCTCCTTAGTTAAAGGGGGGTTAGAAGTCCAATCCTTTTTCACTGTTGACATCAATTCGATAAGAATGAGATGAATAAGACCTGTTTGATTTTTCATTAGTGTAGATTCTTCAGTATTTAGATCTGCTTCCTCTGATCTTTCAGTAGCTTGAACATCTGCCAACGATGGATCATTATCAGAAGGATTATGATAAACAGTTGTAATTGTTTTTAAAGGTTCAGAAAAATTATTTATTCTTGCGTTTTTGATGAATTCTTCAACAAAAATTTCAGGTGATCTCAAAACAGTACCATATGAATCCTTTAAAAGTGAAGTCAACTCTTTCGGTTTATCATTTGAGCCATCTCTTCTGGAAGTAAACTGTTTCAAAATTTCTCTATTAACACGATCAGCGATAACATCTTTTGTCTCAAAGCAACGTCTAATTAGCATTGTAAAAGCAATTTGAGATCCTCTCACTCTATTGGTCTTATTATCGTTGCCAATTTCTTTCAAATTATCAGGTTTACCAATATGACCAATTAGTAATTTTATAATATTAGAACTGACTATTTTAGAGGCGTAATCTGGTTTCCCTGCATAAATAGATAGAATTCTAGTAAAGAAAAAAGCATTCTTTGGATTATCAACTTTTGAAATATTGATTAGAACTTCAAATATTTTATTATAAACATCAGTGCTAATTCTAAACGGTATTGGAGCTGGTTGTGGAAGACACGTAGAGCTAACAGGAACGTTCAATGGTTCAAAGATTGGTAGATTATAAGCAGCAACCAATTTTCCACAGATCATAAAAATCTCAACAGCCCAATCAGTATTCGCATTTTCTGGATTTAAATTTTCAAGAACACCATCAACAAATGCACTGACAGATGAATGGAAAGCATAAAAGACTGTTTTATCATCTAGTAGTGAGCCAAATAAAGCAATCATTGCGGCCAATCTTGGTGAATTCTCATTAGTGAATTCGAATGAAAGAATGAATTCCACAATCGTGAAAAAAATATCTTCAAAATGCTTGACATTTGACTTATTTAAGAACGACAGAATCAAAAATTCAGCCATTTTATGAATAACTTGGGGATGAATTTGTGTAAGTAAATAGAATTGATCTACCAAATAATCTGATTTAACTTGTAACAATGATTCTAATTGCATTATAGTGTGATTATCACCGTATTGAGAATTAGCAAGTTTTGGTTCAGGAGCATGATAACGATTAGATTTTGATTTCTTTTTTATATCTTTCCATCTATCCAGATCTTCAAATCCTTCAGGTAAATCTTGGGATTTCAAAAATGAAAGACCACCACCAGATCTTATCAAGACATCGACAGCTTCATTTTCTTCGAATCCAATTGATTTCAAATACTCAACTCTATTGTACGATGTTCTAGTTTGCTTCCAATCTAGTTTTAGTAATGAACCATCTGATTGATCTAAAGAAGAATTGGAATCGTATAGATTTGTAGCTAATCTGATAGTTTCTTCAACAACAATAACTGGTAATTTGAAATTTTCTTCATCATCTATATCAGTCAAAGATTCTTCATCAAAAATGCTAAATAGTGCACCCAGTATCAATAATTTAGACTGAACAAGGAAAATTGGTCTTAGATTATTTTCATGAACGTTAAAAGATCCATCAAAATCACCTTCATAGAACTGATTATTTTGAGAAACATTGGTGACCTGGTCAGAAGCCGAAATCTTATTGAAATGAACAAGAATATTCATAATGATTGAAACGACAATATACTCATCAAATTCTTTAATATATGGAACATTCACCAAATCTTTCAACTTCTCATTATCTTGTTTCTTCAAAATATTCCAAAAATGGACAAAAATATTCTTCAATTTAATGTAACCATCCTCCTGCATAAACATAATAGCAGCAATAGTTAGAACTTTTTCATTAGTTGGATTTACCAAACAGCTCAAAATACTATTCACCAATACCAATAATAGTGACGGAGTTTCATAAAGATCATCTGTTAACATATTTGAAAGTATTTTACCAAGCTCTTGGGAAATTTTAACAGCTTTACCTCTAACTTTATCCATAATTGGATCTTGGATTGTTGATGATGGTAAGACAGATAAAGTACCAAATATGGTATTAATAGATGAATGGATGCGATGTAAGACGAAACGGACCTGGGTAGCATTGTTGAATTTTGCAGAATTTCTTTTGATCTTGGAAGTATCCTCAGACTCATCGGAAATAATTCTTAAAGGAGGGAAACCTTCATCATATTGAGTGACACAAGTATCATTTGCAGCTTTGACTGGCATTGATGTTCTCAACTTATATTCTTCAAATGACGTACGTTTCATTAGAGCACCAAGATTATGTAGGATTTCAATACCTTTATCATCTGAGAATTGTTCTATTAGTTGTAGAATACGAGCCATACGAACAGTTGATACTGAACGAGAATTGCAATAAACATCTGTGTAAGTAAATAACAAATTATTGATATTGATCAAATTGTTGAAAAGATCATCTAATGAATCACCATCTAAAGTTTGAAATAATGAGTCTTGACTTGTTGAGTTGGAAAAGTCTGAAATTGATTTTAATAATTCACTGGTTTTATCAACGATGTGTCGTCCAGCATATTGACGATTTTCATCATCAAAAAATTTTAAAATACCGTTCAATGGATACATAGCATTTGAATAAAAATAATCAAAAGGAGAATTTTTCAAACAAATTAAAGGAATCCATCTTTCAAATGGTAATCCATCCATAACTGCTAACCAGGTATTGCTAAACATCATCAAACTACCAATAAAGACACAGCCATTTTCTAGAATGTAAGCTTGATCAATAGATTCCCAGGTTGCTAATTCAGCAGCACCTTCTTCGACATCAAGCACTTCTTCATTTTTGCTTTTATAGAAGTTACCCTTTTCTGATCTATAAATAATTGGTCTTGGTAAGTTTTTGGTACCTACTTCAGGCAATCTTCCAATTAATTTGACAACTTCTGCAACAATGATTGGTTTAAATTGGGGATAGTGTCTGCCTAGTTCATCTATTGACCCACTTAGTAATTCTGAAAAATCATCATTGATCAACACTTTGGCAAAGTCATTGTTATCAAAAATAGTAAAGAACTTTTGGATCAATTGATGGGTTTTAATATTTTCTAGACCTTCCATGTTTAAAGCAATAGCACCAATCACATTTGGTAAAGCCATAAGAACTTCACCTGAACTTACAAAAAATGATTCAAAGTTATTCAAAATAATATCAATGGTGCCAGCATCTTTCAGGATCATGAAGGAAGTTGGTTCATTATTGATGATAGATGTGGTAATATTCAAGGCTAGAGATAATAAAGTGAAGCCAAAAATTGAGATTTGACTTAAAATCTGATTTATTGATTTTAATAAAGGAGAGTCAAATAGTTTTCTAATTCTGTCTCCACTTTCCTTTTGAATTAAATGTTGTGTGAGCCTAAACAAAGTACGAATATAATTAGCCTGTTTGAAAGAAATAGTGTAACGAGCAATCGATAATAGTGGTGGGCCACCACCGTAACCTGGATTTGCTAAAGCAAACTCAACTTCATCACCAATAGCAGAAACTAAAGAATCAATACCATCATTCTCATTGAAAATAGTAACATTATCGCTATTACCAGTAAGAGCAAAATCCAAAAGATGAGTAGCACCTGATAACGTCGATTTATAATCACTTCTAATTGACAGAAAATCAGTTAAATTTTGAACCAAACCAGCAGAAATTAAAATTGGACTTAAAGCTTTTGTATCAAGTAGATTGGAAATAACATTGAAATATAACAGATTGAATTCTTCATTAATTTGTTTCGGATCAGTATTCTCAGTTAGCTGTTTTTTAATTGTTCTCAAGTTTTGATATAATAGACCATGTGGTACACTACCTCCAAACCCTCTAACAATTTCACTTGACCAACTTTTCATAAACGAAATACAATTCAATGCTTTGGCAGCAGCAATTTTCACTTCATCTGGAACTGGATTACTCAAATTGACTAAATCAATCAAAGAACTTAGTAAAGTTGGATCAGCCTCAAAGATTCTTGCAGTTACTTCAAATTCATTATGAACTGAAACTAAAACCGAAATTGCTAAACATTTTATAATCAGAAGATCTTGTCTTAATTTAATATTTTCATAAGAATTAGAATTGAAACCTTTAGCCATTAAAGCTTTTAATGAAAATCTTAACCAGTTTTTATTTGGTAATTTTTCACTACCTTTATCAAAAATTTGTTGAAGAGTGAATTTACGAACATCATTTTCACCCATAATGAATTTTAGTGATTTAGCTGTTTGAGTTGCATTTATTTTAGCTTTTTCTTCTTTGGAGTATTTTTTCTTTTTGGACGGAGATGAGATTGCTGAAGAAGGAAGAGTATCTTGACTTGCTAATCTAAGAGCCAAATCCTCTTTGGGTTTATTTTCATTTGGATTATTGAAATAAAAATATTCTAATTGTTTCCATTTTTCTGGTATTTTATTGGTATCTTTAACAAAATCAATTAGAGAGAATCCATCATTGAGACCAATATTTGATGTTAAAGTTGAAGAAGGTAAAAACAAAGCAAAAGAGTACAGTCTGTCTGAAACTTTCCTTGTCGATATGATAGTTTTCCTAGATGTTTTAATTGAGAATTTCTTACCTAGTACTGCAAAAATTTTAAGAACACCAATTATGACTGGAACAGTTGGTGAGTTTAACAAATCATACAATCTATGAGAACTAGCATAAACTGACTTGACAGTACAGTTATTTAATAACATATATGTGAAATTTAAAACTGAAACAACAATGTTTGTATCATATGAGTCCAATTCCACCGGTTTCGTAAATTCTTTAACTAAATCATATTTAGTAGTAACTCTTTCAAGGATTTCATCGAATTTGTTCAAGACATTGATCCAGTTTAGTAAATTACCCTTGGAAGTACCCCAGTTTAAGTTTTTATTCAATAATTCAGGTAATTGGTCTTCAGTGGCAGTAGTGATAGATTCAACTAACTTTTTCAAATGTTCAGAAACATTTGATAATTGTTCCTCTTCTCTTTTTGTAATCTTCATTGATGTTTATTTTCAAGATAGACCAAATGCTATGGTATTGAAAGACAGAATCAACTAGACTGAGTGGAGATCTGAAGAATGTAAACTCCTGAAATGGTAATAAAAAAGTGTGTGTAAACAATTAATTAATATGATGAAATAGTCCTTAGTAAGCAGACACTTTAGAAATGTATAGGTTGAGTTCAAAAAAGATATCTAATCACAAGCGTCTCTATAAGCAGCTGAGGGTATATATAACTGAGTTTGAGTGTGATTGTTTATCTGCAATAAGTTTAAAAGTATTGTGTGTATGTTAAATTGCCTCCTAAAATCAATTTTTTTTAACACAAACATCAGAATTTCTTACGTAACACACAAGAGATCAGAGATCTTTACCTATTTAAAGGGTTTACATTAATAGACTATTTGCAAGTTAATACATTGATTTGTTCTATTTATTTCTGAGCTTCTGTAAGAGTTCTCACGCACTTTCAATGGATTCTTTTTCATCCATAAATTTACGTAAAACTTTTGGAATTCTAACTTTTTTAGTTACTGCATTATAATGAGTTTCTAAAATGGCAACAATCACTCTTGGAACTGCCATTGCTGTACCATTCAGGGTGTGCACAAACAATGATTTCTTTTCTCCTTCTTTCTTGTATTTGATATTCAATCTCCTTGCTTGGTAATCTAAACAATTTGATGCTGAGGTGACTTCACCAAAACTGCCTCTTCCTGGCATCCAAGCTTCAATATCATATTTCTTAGAAGCTGGAGCTCCTAAATCATTATATGGCATGTTAATCACCTTAGCAGATAATTCAAGAGATTCAATCAAAGTTTGTTGGAATTCTCTCAATTTCTCTAATTCAGCTTCAGACTGTTCTTCTGTTGACCAAACGAACAATTCAACTTTTGTAAATTCATGAACTCTGTATAAACCTTTGGTATCTTTACCCCGTGCACCTGCTTCAGCTCTATAACTTCTGCTAACACCTGAAACTCTGTAAGGTAATTCAGATTCTTTGAAAGTTTTATTGATTGTAAGACCAGCTAATGGTATTTCCGCAGTACCAGTCAAACATAAATCACTATTAGAAATTTTATAAATTTGTTGTTCACCATTAGTATCTCTTGGTTTGAATCCACATGCACCAGCTACCTCATTTCTAACAATTGAAGGAGGAATTACCATCTTAAACCCATGGTTTCTTGCAAGACTTAAAGCGTATTGAACTAAAGCTTGTTCTAACAATGCACCATCACCTAATAAATAATACCATGAACCTCCACTGACATTTGCAGCAGATTTCATGTCAACAATGCCTAATTTAGCTCCAATAACTGTATGATCGTGTTTCATGTCAGGCTTATATTCATCCAATGGGTTTAACATTGTAACGATTTGCTCAGATTCTGTAACTGAATGATGAATAGGACTTGGAACAAATTCAAGTGCATATTCCAAGTTTGCTTCTTCTTGTTTAAGTTGTGCAGTTAACTGCTTCTCTTTATCTCTGTTTTTCAATTGATGATCTTTTAAATCATCGATACTTTCATTGTTTTTTAATGCTATTTTTATTTCTTTCTGTATGTTGTTCTTTGAGTGTAGTAACTCATTTAGTAATGATGAGATTTGTTTAACATTTTCATAACTCTTGGGTATTGATTCTATAGCATCTATGAAATTTTGAGGTAATTCACGTTTCTTAGCTTCATCTAGTACTTCAGTTATATTACCAACAATTGATTTTGTATTATAAGATGGAGCTTTCAAAGCAATTCTATGGACACTTTCTACTTTTGTAGACAATCTCCTCAAGTTAGAAGCCTGCTTTTGACAGATATTTTTCAACATAATTGTAATGACTTTATATAATATAGTTGAAGAGATGGTTTCACTTTTTAATCCCGAAGAAATATAAATTCCTAGGTTAAAACGTCACAAGACCATAATGAAAACAATATAGTACAATCTATGATAATCACTACGATAACAAATCTATTAACCTTTTATTTTTATATTTTTCTGGAGTTTACAAACTAATCAAAACTCTAGAAGTTTAATTTGGTGAAGAACCATTTGTTTTTACCAGCTTGGAATTTGTTTTCAAAAGATTTTTTGACAACTTGTTTAGCTTCATCTCTTTGAGAGGCTTCAGCAAAAGTTTCAGCAGAGATAGCAGATTTGATATCTTCAACATCTAATGAGTATCTGGTTGGTAAGATGTGGTTGTAGTTGATGGCTTTAATGAAAGTTTTAACTTTAGATTTGCTAGCAATTTTTTTAGCTGAAGCGTCCTTAGAAACTTTTCTTGGGTATTTTTCGATACCAGCAACTAAAGCGTGTGGGAAAGCATGTGCTTTTGAACCTTCATCAACGGCTTTGATGATGACGACTTTTTTACCAGCGAAACGGCCTCTGACAACAACGGCTATAAAAATTCGTTAGTATGATGTGGTCCCTAATTAGAAGGTAACAAAAATTCAATAATATCGATTTGAAATGGACAGTAGTAAACAATGTATCTCTTTGAATCAATGGTTTCTATTTTCCCAATAACAAAAACATTATGGCTTTAATAACGTAATTGAAAATAAAAAAAATAACTGAAATTAAATATAGATTTTCCAGATCTGAGTCGACATGAAGAACCTGTTTCCTACGTCTCATAATTGATGATAATGGCACTCTGTGATCATGAAAATAAATGGAATTGAATTATGATCCATCAAACACTGGAAAAATATGATATTGAAAAGTGAAAAATCTCAGACTCAACTGGTATGACTACTTAACGATCCGTTCAGAATTCGTATACTTCACTTTGTGTTACTCTTCGAGACTTTGTACTTACCAACTTTACCTGATTTAATGAATTTTGCCATTTTTGATTAACTGTTTTGAGTAAATTCCAAAAGCCTTTCTTTAATTCGACATTCAGTCAATTAATTTTTCACTTTTTGGAGAGTAAATTTTTTTTTGCAAGCATTGTGATCCAATTTACTGCGAGACTCTAATTTACGCATTTCGGCGGGTGACACTACTGTATTCCGATCTGTCACGTGCCATGTTCCCGGAATTCCTTTTTCGGATTTGTTTACTTTTCAAATATTTTTTTTGTTTTGATTTTGAATGATTTTTTGATTTACATAACTAGTTTATAATCATTATGAGTGATAAAGAGAACCATCACGAGTCTGTTACACCACAAGGATCCCCTAAAGCCAAGATGTGGGACAGCAACGATCCAATGCGTAATCCTCCACCACTGCCTGTGTCACCTCAAATGTTTAAAATAAAAAGTACAAATCTATCATCAAGACCAAATTCACCTGGCAAACTGGCATTCACCCCATTAGACAATACCGAACTTGAATTCCAATTGAAAAAACTAAACGACTCTCAAACTTTATTGACAAAGCTTGTTCAAAGTGTCGATAGTTCTGTTAAAGTTACACAAATAGATTTGGATAACTTAGTTTCTAGATCATCCAATAATAACTCTCATTTAAGGGATTTATTACAAAATTTTTCACATTCAAACGAGCAAACAATTACATTTGAAAAATTGGAAACATTGTTGAAAGAGTCAATATCAAACATTGATCTCAAACAGCTTGAAGATAGTTTGAAAAATCAGGTAACCAGTTTAGGAGAAGACATAAATGAACAAATTGGAGAAGTATTGAAAAAAATTCAATCAGATAATAAAATTGTTAATGAACAACTAAATAAAATATCCAACAATGATGAGAAACGCGAAAACTTAAACTCACTTGAAGATAAATTGGAATCACATTCAAATTCAATTACTGATATTAAAGCTCAATCACAAACACTATTGGAAAAGACGGATTCCTTAGTTAGTGATTTCAATGAAAAATTAAAACCACTGAACTCTTTTTTTGCAACATATGATGAAAATCATAAAGATTTAACCTCAAGTCTTTCAACCTTATCAAATAGTAAAGAAATCAATGACAAGTTTGAAGAGCTTAATTCAAAAATTGATAAATTTTTTGATAACGAAAAAGCTCTAGGTATTGCTAAAGAAAACTCTAAGAATAATATTGAATCTGTTTCTAAATCCTTACAAGAAAGTTTCAATAATAATAATGAACAAATATCATTGATTTCCAAAACAATCAACGAGTATTTCAATAACAACGAAGATAAATTTGACACAATATCGAAAATATTGCAAGACAATTTCTCCAATCATAATGAAAAAATTGTTGCAATAACTACATTATTCGATAAAAATGTTGAAGCAAGCAACAAGTCTTTCGAATTATTAAAATCAGAAATATCAAATTTAAATGAATCAAAATATGAATTGGAATTGAAGAATAAAGATTTAGAAATTGAATTGAAAAACAAAGAAATTGAAGACTTGAAGAATCAAATAATAGAACAAAACAAAAAACTAGAGACTAATGAATCAATTGGTGAATTGATAACTAAGAAAGTTCGATTAGAATCAAAATTTGAGTCTTTGAGTCAAGCATATGAAAACAGATACAAGGAATTCCAGCAACTATACAACGATCATAATGAACTATTAACCCAAATGTCCAATCTAAACATTGATAAACTATCAAGTATAATAGGAAGTGCAACATTATCAAAATACAATACAAGTGAAAACAATTCGAATAGCTCACCAAAGAAGAAAGTGCTAGCTAGCAGAATAATGAGTACTAATTCGTATTTGAACAATGTCAACATTGGAACTCCAAAGAAAGTGAAGAAATATGAATTAGAACCAGTTGAAGCTGAAGATAAAGAAAATGCATAGATACTCTGTATTATCATACTTATTGTGTAGTACTCTAGCAACAGGAATCGCGGATTTAAACAATCAAAATCAATTTAATTGTCTGACATATAAATCGCACAAGGCTTAAACAACGTACAAAAATAATGAGCAAAGAGAGCAGTGCACATCCACTAAGACCTTACTACGATGCTGAGACGTTCAGGGGAGGGTATCCTGCCGTTTACCGTCCTGGAATCGGTGTGGTAATTGATGACCGTGGAAACACAATCACATCAAAATTATCAACATTTAATAAATCAAACGGATTTTCAACTTCTAGTTCAAGTGGTAGTAATTTCAAGTATAAGAACTTCAGAGATCTTGCTAAAGTTAATGATCTAAATGAAACTTTTCAAAAAAATATCTATAGTGATTTGGAAATGGGAGAATATCTAGATTATAACAATGTTGGAGAATTAATCAAGTCTCTAGTCGATTCATTCGTTAATAACTATCTAAGAAGTTTGATAACGCAACCTTTTGAAGTAGTTAGACTATTGTTGCAAGTTGGTGAATTCAAACCCCGTGGTGTTAGTTCTGATAAGAAAATTGATTTTAATGAAGATGATGAAGAAGAAGAAATTGATTATTTCCAATCTAAAAATGATAGCAATCAATTAATACATACAAGAACCAAAGTTTTGAAATCCAAATCCAAGAAAGAACAACAACCAGTTATTAAAAACTCAGATCAAAAAAGTAAATTAATTCAACCAGTTTCATTAAATGCAGTTGATGTTATGTCAAGTTTACTTAACAATGAAGGAGTTAGAGGATTATGGAGAGCTAATAACGCTTCATTCATTTTCAACGCATTATCAGTAACGTTAGAAGCTTGGTTTACTGGATTTCTTTCACCATTTTTACAAATTCCAGATCCTTTTTTCGTTGATGCAATTCATTCCCCAGATCCAACAGCTACATTAGTTTTATCTATTTCAGCATCAGTTTTAACTGGTTTATTACTAGCTCCTTTAGATCTAATAAGAACCAAATTGATTGTTTCTTCAATAAATAATAATGAAAGAAGTATCAGAAATTCTATTAAGAATTTGAGTTTTTTCACATGTCCAATATCTTTAATTATTCCAACTGTTTTGAATACATTAACAACACAATTTTTCAAGAAATTAGCTCCATATTTATTATATTTCCAACTAGGTATTGATATCTACGGATCCAATGTTTTATTTAGCTTCATTAAATTAGGATCATCAATTTTAGAACTGTTTGTGAAATTACCAGTGGAGACATTATTGAGAAGATCACAATTATTTTACTTGTTGAAAGAATCTAATCATTTCAATCAATTGAAAATAACTAAAGAACAACTGATTATCAAACCTGTTGAATTTTCCAGTGTTTGGAGAACTTTTTATGATGTTTATAGAAACAATAACGTTGAAAGTTTGTTTAGAGGTTGGAGAGTTGGTATGTTGAGTATCATAGGAACATGGGGTCTAAGCATCTTACAAGAGAATTATGAAGATCAGATCAATAAAGCTGAGAAGTTTTGAAAGTAATTAATTATAACGTGTATATTAACTCAAATGATGATGCAAGATTTTTTATTTATTAGTTAAAGTTTTATTTGTTATTCCTACTTTGTTCAATTAAATATTCTCCAAGGACACGTAACGGATCCTCGGGTTGTTCTCTCGATATTTTTCTCATTCCTTCTATCAAAACAGGAGAGACATGTTCATTCAACCATTGCCTAACTGGAGCACCACCAATTATTTCAGATGGTTTCATATCATTTGGAATTTGGAATTGTAAACTTGTGGGTGGGGCAGGCGTTGAGCGAGAACTGTTTGGTGCGGGAGTCACTTCTTCTTTCTTCACTATTGGAGTGGTTGAGCCTGGTTGTGGTGACTGGTTTGGTGGTTCTGAAGACATGATTGATGATATACTCTTATAGTACAAGTAAACAAGAGTATCGGGAAATAAAAATAAAAAAACGAATTCAACACAGTCTTCTATTTATATATCACACATTCATTTAGAAACTAACAATACAATAACATCATATGGATCCTTTCAACGAAGTGCTCTCTGATGCACAAAACCAACACAAAGCACTATCTGATTTCTTATCGAAAATAACCACAATTACAGCAGATAGTTCCATAGATTTCCAGAACAATTTACAAGAACTTAATGAAACTATTCATGATTTGAAAGAATCAGTTGAATCGACGAAAGATAACCCTGAACTGTTTGGTCTGACTCACCAAGAAATCAATTCAAGAGGCGTGATAGTTTCTAAATTAGAAGACTCATATAAAAACCTACAACATCAATGGGAATCAAAACAAACTCCTTCATCTAATTCAAGTAACAATAACAATGAGTTGAATAATGAAGATATAGAACAAATCTCACACTCAAATCATTTGCAACAAGAACTACTGCGTGAACAAGATCAACATCTAGATGGCGTTTATACCAGTATGCAAACTATTAACCAACAAGCCAGAATCATGGGTAACGAATTAGAAGAACAAGCTTATATTATGGAAGATTTAGAAGGTGATTTAGATAGAGTAGGAAGTAAAGTTGGACGTGGTTTGAAAAGAGTTGAACATGTCATTCGAGCTAATCAAGAAAGGGCAAGTGATTGTTGTATAGGGCTTTTAATCGTCGCATTGATTGTGTTATTGGTATTGGTGGTGATTGTTTAAAGAATATAGATAACGATATAATGAAAATTGAAGGTTGGTTAGATGATATTTGATTCAATTTCTCATCAAATTGCCCTGTTATTACCACTCAACACTTGTAGAACCAATGACCATTGACAACTATATTGATCAATCTGTTAGTTTATTATTGATGTAAAAAATAACAATTTCAGTACCACAAACACTTAATCGTGGTCATATTATCGATTTTCTGTACTTCTTTATAATCTACTAGAACAATGGACTTAAATTAACAATTAACAAGTAACAATGAAGTCAAATGGGGAAATATTTGGACGTTTATTGTGAAATGGAGACTGATTTGTGGCCAAGAGTATAACCAATGGCATTTGTGGTCTCGTGAGTCCCTTGTTCAAGCAACATATATCAAAAACAGACTATCTAATTACACCTACCATGGCTCCTGTCAAGTTTCAACTTTCAACGTTAAATTTACTAAAAAATAACTCCATCAACTTCTGCACTTTTTCCGATCTATCTGCATATTTCTGCAACACGAAATATTTATTTTTAAGAAAAAGTGGTACGATTTTTGCGATTTTATCGATGTGTCTTTCTTTATGAGGTTTGAATATCGATAAGTAATCAGATAACTGAGACTAACGATCACTCAGTAGGAAGAGATCAGTAATTAAACACCAGCAGTCCCATGACTTTCCTGTAGTTTGGGCTTCCTTATCCAAATAGCTTCTTCCGCCAAAGTTACAACTTTAAATGCTATTCGGAATTCGGAATAACTCATGATTGTTTTTATGTATTCGTGAATCGAATTATTTATTTCTCTCTTCTCATGATAATTTTTTTTTTTTTGCTACTCTCAAAATTTTTCAGAAAAAAAAATAGTTAATCATCAATCGCACCATTTCAAGTAAATAAACCATTCCGAATAAACATTTATAGAGACTTCATTGAGTGAAGAAAGGTGCAACATTCAGCTAATTAGTCTCCAATAATCCTGTCTCACTCTTCTTCATATCCCATTAATACTCATCTCATTATTAAAGAAGCTGTGTCCACTACCACTCTTTATTAATCACATACTATATCAAAGAGAGAACAAAAAAGAAGAGAATTGACTTCGTAAATATATAATAAATCATACAATGACTGACTATCTATCGTTCCAATCTGTTCCTTCAGGGAGAGCTCAAGGCAAAACTCATATCATAATCGTTGGTGCTGGTATTATCGGTGTTTGTACTGCCTATTATCTTACAAAACATCCAGATTTTGATCCAAAAACTCATCATATTACAATCATTGAATCCAAGAGAGTAGCCGGTGGTGCTTCTGGGAAAGCTGGTGGTCTATTAGCACTATGGGCCTTTCCACAACAAATTGTTCCTCTAAGTTTCCAATTACATCAAGAACTATCTGATGAATATAACGGTGAAGTTGAATGGGGTTATAGAAGACTCACAACAGTTTCTTTGGAAGGTAATATAGTTCATCTTTTAGACCCTGATTATGAAGAAGATGAATATAACACAAATAACAACACTAATAATAATAATAATGATGATGATAATGATAATGACGATACAAGTTCAATTATTTCTGATAGTTCAAAACTTTTAAATCAATTAACCCCAAACACTGAAAATGAAGAGCTTTTATCTGTAAAGACCCCACCAATTGGATGTTCTCAGCCTTTGAAACCATCTTATTCAACAAGTTCAACTAGTTCAGGTTTATATTCAACAGGTCCTTTACCAAAACGTAAAACTGTCGTTAAAAATTCAATCAAAAATGAATTCCATGGTGATGATGAAGTTAGGTTACCAAAGGATTTGAATTGGATAAGATCTGATATCATCAATGATTGGTCAACTTTAGGTGGTCAAGACTCAACTGCTCAAGTTCATCCATATAAATTCACTAATTTTATTTTGAAAAAAGCAATTGAATCTGGTGCTGTTGAATTGATACTAGGTAAAGTTGATGAAATCATATTTAATGAAGAATCTGGTACTGTTGATGGATTAAGATATGTTCCTTCTAGACAAGGAGAATTTTCAAATGATGAACATTTAGAAATATATGGTGATCAAGTTGTTCTAAGTGCTGGTCCTTGGACTTCAAGAATTTTACCAGATTGTCCAATCTCTGGGTTAAGAGCTCATTCAATTACTATATCTCCTCATAATGGTACTGTTTCTCCCTATGCAATTTTCACAGAATTAAAGACTGGTACAGATAAATATATATCACCAGAGATTTAT
Organism: Phaffomyces orbus; assembly: GCA_003708145.3. NCBI lineage: Eukaryota > Fungi > Ascomycota > Saccharomycetes > Phaffomycetales > Phaffomycetaceae > Phaffomyces > Phaffomyces orbus. Next base: position 84,575 of record PPNK03000023.1, read on the forward strand.
GCAAGAAAGGATGAAGTTTATGTATGTGGTGAAGGTGATACTTTAGTGGATTTGCCAGAAACAACAGATGATGTTGAAGTGATTAAAGAAAAATGTGATCAATTATTTCATTACGTTGGTAAATTATCTCCAAATTTATCAAAAGGCCATATTTTGAAAAGACAAGCTTGTTATTTACCAGTTTTAGATGTCCCATCAAGTTCTGGTCCATTAATTGGTGAAACTAACGTTGAAAATTTATATTTAGCATCAGGTCATTCTTGTTGGGGTATTAATAACGCTCCAGTAACTGGTAAAATCATGGCTGAATTATTATTAGAAGGTGAAGTTCATTGTGCTGATATTAATTCATTGGATCCAAGTTTATACTTCGATGCAAGTTTAATGCATGAAGATTTGGAAGATCAATACCAATAAATTACTGGTTGTTTCATCTCCACCATACGTATTGAAGTCAATTCTCATAAAGAAATTGATGATTTCTAGTAAGGAACATAATATAATATTCAGCAATGAAGAGACATTAACTATAAGAGTTGATGATGAAACAAGAACAGCAAAAATACTCAAAGATTATAATAAATACTTTAAATATCATCATCGTTATCATCTCATCATCGTCATTAACTCTTGGAATCACCAACGTGAAATATTATAATAAAATTTCAATTTCAATATAGGCTATTTATATATCATATTCAGAATCTAAAAATACTGTAGAAAAAAAAAGAAACATGCAGAATCAGTACATATTGTAGATTTATACATTTAGTTATTATCAAATGCAATATGTTATAACAATTATGAAATGTATGGAAGCAAATCTATAGAATGAAAAAAAAAAGTACAGAACTGAAAAGAAAACAATAAAACATCATCAACAAAAACCCAAAAGTATAAATAAACGACTATTTACTCGCTTTAATGAATGCTGCTGCCGCTGCACCACCTGCGAATTTTTTATCTTGTTGTTTTTTTTCTAACGCTGTCCTTGGGATTGATTTTCTAACATTTATAGAAAATGCTGAACTTGGGACTTTTGGTGATGAACTTGAAGGGACAATTGTAGGTGATGATGGTTTACTTGTGATTTTAACACTAGACATCGCTGTCTTCAATTTAAGTTGTGTTGGTTTTGCTGACGTTGATGTTGATGTTGAAGATGATGGGGTTGTTGATGATGATGGGATTCGAGATTTGATTGAAGTTGTTGTGGAGGAATTTGTTGATCCATTGGTTTTGACAATAGAGGTGTTAGAAGTTTTAATTTTATTGTCTTTCAACAATTTTTTAACTCTAAGTAATGAATCAATCCATGGTCCATCATGATTTATTAGAATTGATTGAATCAAAGTATCTGATTGATTTTTTTTATGATAAGGTGATAAAAAGATCAATTTTCTCAATTTTAAAACTTCAAGAATTAAAAACCCTGATGATTCATCAATATCTTCATTAAATTCATAATCATACATTGCAAAAAATTTATCAGTTAAATTGATTTTTAAATAAAATTTGAATGTTTCAACAAAATTCTTTGCATCTTTCATGATTTCAAAGATGAATAAATTGCCGAAATCTGTTAAAACTATCAATATCAATCTCTTATCATCGTTCAACATTTTCTCATTTTTCAAGATAATTTGATTTATTAAAACATCAGTTAATCCAACAGTGTTTTGATCATGATCTAATTCATTTAAATACATCACATCTAATTTTATAATATTTTCATTATCTGATATATTTGTAGATATTGACTTAGGTAATTCAATTGGTGTCGTTGGGACAGGAACTAGTGGAGGTTTACTAGATTTAGTTAATGGGACATTTTGTTTAGTTTGTTGTGGTAATTGTGATGGTAATGCATGTTTAGGTGGGACAGAAGGTTGTACTATTCCTGAACTTTGAGATATTTTAGAATCTGTCTTACCAATCTGTTGTGGTTTTGATTCTATAGATTGTTTTGGAGGTAGTTGTAGTGGCTTTTGTTGATGTATTGGCTTTGGTGGTAGTTGTGCAGGTTTTTGTTGTTGAATTGGTTGTGATGTTTGTTGCATTGGTTTCTGTAATAAAGGAGATGATGGCTTAAAAGGAGCCGTATGATTAGTTTTAGGATTTGTAGTGACTAATTTTTTTGATATATTAGGAGATACAGGTGATGTATTTGTGAGTGTTGTTGTTTTATGGAGTTGAGTTTGAATGACAGATCTTGGAATACCTTGTGGTAATTTCCCGTTTTGAATCGGTTGGATTTGTTTTGGATGCGATTTTGGTTGAGGTTGAGTAACAATTTGTCGTTTCTGAATAGGTTTATATGTTGGGTTATATGGTTGAGGTGTGGATGTAGATACTTGTCTTTTAGAAGAAGGAATGATGAACGTACTATCACTTCTTATTTGGGTTAATAGTTCTTGTTTATTTTTATTTGTCTTTTGTTGAGGCTTTTGAATGTAAACTTTCTGTAGATTATTAGTGTTTGAATTTAATTGTTTTTCTAATAATGGTCTATAAGGTTCCAAGATTGGAGGATTCATTAACCAAATCTTTGATTTATCATTCCAATTGAATTTCGAAAACCAATTATGGTTTTGAATTTGAGTAATTGATAACCTCTCTTCAGGATTTGATTTTAATAAACGTGAAACTAAATCTTTAATCAATTCTGGTATGAAAAAATCTGGCCAACTATATTGTAAATTAACGATTTTTTCAAACGTTAAATATTCGGTCTTACCTTTAAAAGGTGGAACACCAACAATAAATTGATATAAGATACATCCAATTGCCCAAATATCTGATTCAAACCCACATTTATTGAATCTTAATAATTCAGGTGAAACGTATTCAGCAGTACCGACAAATGAACCTTTTTGGAAAGATTCTTCATCTTTAATAACTTGTCCATTGTCTCCTAGATTTAAAACTTTAGCTGCACCAAAATCAGTAATCATTATTTTCCTTTCTGAATTGACCAGGATGTTTTCAGGTTTTAAATCTCTATGAATGACACCTTTTGAATGCATGAAATCAACAGCATCTATCAGTTGATACATATAATATTTGGAACAGTTTTCGCTTAAAGATCCTAGTTTTCTAATCGTTGTTAATAATTCACCATACTCTGCGAAATCAATGACGAAATACAACGAAGCTTCATCTTGAAACGTATAGTGTAGTGTCACAATTCCTGGATGACGACCTAATCTATTCAATGTAATTTTTTCGATGTTGACATATTTGATTTTATTCTCTTTGACGATATGTTTTTTAGATAGCACTTTGATGGCGTATACCTTCCTCGTTGAAGCATCAATGGCTTTATAAACTGATGAGTATGAACCTTCACCGATTCTGTTCCCAAAGTGGAAGTCCTCAGGAGACTTCTTGCGAGACATGCTTGATAATTAGGCTGGTATCAAGAGACGACTTTATGTGTGTTTTTTTGTCAACTTTTCCAACTGATAATCGCGAAATTCTTTAAAGAGGTGTTTGATTAGGTGGAAGTACAGTGTAGGGACTGGGAGCTGTAGGAATCAAGTATGGTATGATCAGTTGGATAGCAGATGGTGGATATTGATTTTGATTTCGAGTATTTTATTTTATGGGAATTTAGAAGTGAACACAAATTTAAATTGTGTTCAAGTGTCAAATATTAGACATTAGAGATTTTATATTGATTGTATTGTGATTTAATATATTGAAGTAATCGTATGAGTATTAAGCATTGGATATGAGTTGATTATTTTAATTACTAATATGAGTTTGAGTAAGTAAAACACACAAAATAAATGATAGATAATAGATATTTGAGAGTATGTTATGTGTGATTTCTGTGAGGCTATACAAGGCTGTATGGACGTGTACTATGTTTCTTATACATTAAATAAATTACTTTTCTTATTCATAATTATCTGATATCGAGAAACAAAAACAAGTCTTTTTTCTTATCAAATTAATTTCACTTATAATTGTGTGAGTTCACTATCTAGATTTCAACCTTTGTAATCATTGATACAAATTATGAGACTTACTGATTTCTAACTTCTAACTTCTAACTCACAACTCACAACTCACAACTTACAACGCACGAGTCACTATCACTGTATACTATATAGTTACTAGTATCTACTATTATAATTTTAATTTTATAACTTTGAACTTTGACACATTTGAGTCATGAATTGATAAATAACTTGGATGAAAAATGTAAATAAATTTCTCCGGGTCGTTCAGTCTCGGGATGTTCAAAGTGGGAAAATAAACAAAAAATTCCTAATATCCCCGGGAGCACACTACATATTTCCTACTGAATAATTTTATATTGAAAAAGCTCTAAAGAACAAAGAAATCAAGACTCCCTTCAATGAAGAACATTCAATTGAATCTTTGATTAATCTTTGATAACAATATTTCAATGTGGTTCTCTCAATATTTATATCTAGTGATTATAATTATGATATACCCCAGATTATATTTATGTCTGTTTTCTTATTCTGTAGAGAGTCTACCATTTACAATAATATTTTACTCTCCATTCCTAGATTTGAAAAGACTACTCTCTTCCACTCATCACTCATCAACACATCCAGCATACACCCATAAACATAATCTCTTACAATTCACAATTCAAATTTCACACCAAACACATTCAATCATAACTAAATATTCCATATCATGTACAACGTTGTAATTATTCACCGAACTTCTTTTACCCGAATTTTAACGCGTGGGATTTTTTTTTATAAAACTTTTCATATAAATAAAAACAACTTTCCTCTCTTTGCTTCAAAATCCTCCAATTCAATTATAAAATTTATGAACTTTGTAGAAAAAGTCAATCATAAAAGAATTAAAATGTCATTGAAAACTCAAGATTCCGTCGAAACTGACTTAGTCACTCTAACAAGATTCATTCTTGGTCAACAAGCTAAATTTGCTACTGAAGCCACTGGTGAATTGACTTTATTACTAAACTCTTTACAATTCGCTTTCAAATTTATCGCCCTTAACATCAGAAGAGCTGAATTAGTCAACTTGATCGGTTTAGCTGGTGCCCAAAATTCAACTGGTGATGATCAAAAAAAATTAGACGTTATTGGGGATGAAATCTTTATCAATGCCATGAAGGCTTCAGGTAACGTTAAAGTCCTTGTCTCTGAAGAACAAGAAGATTTAATCGTCTTTGACGGTCCAGGTAATTATGCCGTTGTTTGTGATCCAATTGATGGTTCTTCAAATTTAGATGCAGGTGTCTCTGTTGGTACCATCTTTGGTATTTATAAATTATTACCAGGTTCAACTGGTTCCATTAAAGATGTCTTGAGATCTGGTACTGAAATGGTCGCTGCCGGTTATACCATGTACGGTGCTTCTTCTCATCTAATGTTAACAACAGGTCATGGTGTTAACGGTTTCACTTTAGATGCTCAAATTGGTGAATTTATCTTAACTCATCCAAATTTGAAAATCCCAAAGAATAGATCAATTTTCTCAGTTAATGAAGGTAATACCACTTACTGGCCAGAAGTTGTTCAAAATTTCATTGCTGATTTGAAAAAACCACAACAAGATACTGGTAAACCATACAGTGCAAGATATGTCGGTTCAATGGTTGCCGATGTCCATAGAACTTTACTTTATGGTGGTTTATTCGCTTATCCAGCTGATGCTAAATCAAAGAATGGTAAATTAAGAATTTTATATGAATGTTTCCCAATGGCCATGTTATTAGAACAAGCTGGTGGTAAAGCTGTTACCGATAAAGGTGAAAGAGTTTTAGATTTGATTCCAAAAGCTATCCATGACAGATCAGGTATCTGGTTAGGTAGTGAAGATGAAGTTAACAAATACTTGACAGCTATTGGTAAACAATAAATTATATAATGATTTTATGAGACTCTCTTTCATTTGGCTTTTTTTATTTATTAAAGGGGAAAAAGAAGAATAAATGTACATTACATAGAATTAGATGTAGTATTTATATACTGGATCGTAGTAACTTATATAGTCACTGACCTCTCTCTCTACTCTCTACATGGTTATTTATTTATGTCTTACACACTGAAAAACCACATCGGGAAATATTTCCGTTTCTCTGAATCTATCAATCACTCCACAATATATCCATCAGCTAGAGAGAAGTTAGATGTCGCTGTCATCACTGGAAGTCGCTCTAACAAAGCACATCAGGCACTTCCTTGAACAATATGACTCTAGAACACTAAAAGCATTTGCATTTATCATATCCATATCATCTTGTCTTTGTGCTGGTTCTGTACTTTTATTTCCATTATTCACTCCTGTTTTAACTCATGATCTCAACTTATCACAGCTGCAAATCAACATCATTGGCTCATCAGTCTCATTGGGAATGTATTTACCTTTACCTATACTTGGTTATTTAGCAGATTCTCATGGTACTGTTATCCTATCAATAATATCAATGTTATTCTTTTCACCAGGTTATTTCATCGCTTCATTAACACTCAAGAATGATTGGAATTTTTGGTTCTTACCCATAACTTTTGCTTTCATCGGTTGTGCTACTTCTTCTTTATATTTCACTTGTTTACTAACTTGTGCTAAAACTTTCCCAGAATCAAAGGGTTTAACGATAAGTGCACCAATCACTGCATATGGATTATCATCACTGATTGGGTCACAGATCTTGAATTTGAATTTCTTAAGAAAAGAGAATGGAGATTTGAATTTATCTAAAGCGTTTAGATTATTTTCTATATTATATCTTGGGTTAGGTTTATTCAATTGGGTAAGTTCAACGGTTGTCACCATTGAAAGAGATATTTTATCCAAAAAACATCTAGAACAAAGTGAAGAAACTTCTCTGCTGACAGGTGATGCTAATTACAGATCAATTAATGATGAGATTGTTCCAGATATCGATGAATCAGATCATAAAAAGTTATTTAATAAGTTCCTAAGAGATCCTTCTGCTTATTTGGTTTTATTCTCCATTTTATTAACTATTGGTCCTTCAGAAATGTATATAACAAATATGGGCTCCATCATACAAACACTAAGCCCAAATTCTGAAGTTTCCAACCAAGTTTCCGTTCATGCAGTTTTCTCAACATTATCAAGACTATCACTAGGTGCACTATCTGATTATCTATTGACAAGATTTCAAATCTCAAGAGTGGTCTTGTTGCTGGTGGTGGTGTTACTCGGTGGAATTACTCAAATCTTGATGGCTACGAATCTATTAGTTGAAGATCGATACGTTATAATAAGTTCTTTAGCAGGGTTTAGTTATGGTGGATTATTCACAATATTTCCAACAGTAGTGTTATCTACATGGGGGAATGAAATATTTGGTTCTACATGGGGTACTTTTATGATTGCTCCAGCTATTGGTGCAACTGAATATGGAATGTTTTATGCAATGATTTATGATTCTAATTGCACTTTAGATCCACAATACAGCTGTATAAGTCCAATGTTTTGGGTCTCTGCAGTTGGATTCGGTGCTGGACTTGTGGCTTTGATAATAGCATGGCAACTCATCTGGAAAACTCGCAAAGAGAGAGAATCATAGAAATAAATAGTCATAGACTGTGTATTGTGTTGTGTATTGTGTATTGTGTATTGTGTACTTGTATTATGTAATATTTTTGAACTAAAAACTAAAAGTCGCGTTGGCTTTTTTTGAAAAAAAAAGCGTCGATTAATACTGATCGTACACCTCTTTATAAACTATATCCACGCCTAAATTCTCAATACTGAACAGGAATCACACACAATGAGTAGTTGTAAGTGATTATGAAACTATAGCAGAGAACATCACAAACCACTGATCTGCTCTTTTGTGACGAAATCCCATTGATAATAGGATCGATATGTTTTTATAACACATCACTATCTTTAGATTTCAATCCGATATAATCATTATTAACTTTATACTAACAAATCTTTAATCAGTTCGTGTCCTAGATCTAGTGAAACCTTTCACTGGATTCCTACCAGAAGTCATTGCGCCAGAAAGAAAAATCCCATTCAATCAAAAATTAATGTGGACAGGTGTCACTTTATTAATCTTTTTAGTGATGAGTGAAATACCATTATACGGTATCGTTTCATCAGAATCCTCAGATCCTTTATTCTGGTTAAGAATGATGTTGGCCTCCAACAGAGGTACTTTAATGGAATTAGGTATCTCTCCAATCGTTTCCTCTGGTATGGTTTTCCAATTATTACAAGGTACTCAATTGATTGAAGTCAATATGGAAAACAAACAAGAACGTGAAAATTTCCAAACTGCTCAAAAATTCTTTGCCATCTTATTATCTATCGGTCAAGCTACCGTTTATGTTTTAACTGGTATTTATGGTAGACCAAGTGATTTAGGTTTTGGTGTTTGTTTATTATTGATCTTACAATTAGTCTTTGCTGGTATCATCGTCATCTTATTAGATGAATTATTACAAAAAGGTTATGGTTTAGGTTCTGGTATCTCTTTATTCATGGCCACCAACATTTGTGAACAAATTTTCTGGAAAGCTTTTGCTCCAACCACTGTCAATAATGGTCGTGGTGAAGAATTCGAAGGTGCTGTTGTTGCTTTCTTCCATTTATTAGCCGTTAGAAAAGATAAAAAAAGAGCCCTTATTGAAGCTTTCTACAGACAAAACTTACCTAACTTATTCCAATTATTTGCTACTTTCGGTGTTTTCTTCTTAGTTGTCTATTTACAAGGTTTCAGATATGAAATCCCAGTTAGATCAACTAGACAAAGAGGTCCTTATGGTTTATACCCAATCAAATTATTCTACACTTCAAACACTCCAATCATGTTACAATCTGCTTTAACTTCCAATTATTTCATGATTTCTCAAATGTTATTCTCAAAATTCCCAACTAACCCAATCATTAGATTATTAGGTACCTGGGATGCTAGACCTGGTTCTGCTCAATTATTTGCTACTAACGGTCTTGCTTACTACATTCAACCACCTCTATCTTTAGTTGAAGCCTTATTAGATCCAATCAAAACCGTTATTTACGTCATCTTTGTTTTATCAATTTGTGCTTTATTCTCTAAAACTTGGATTGAAATATCTGGTACTTCTGCTAGAGATGTTGCAAAACAATTCAAAGATCAAGGTTTAGTCATTGCTGGTCATAGAGAATCTTCAGTTTATAAAGATTTGAAAAAAATCATTCCAACTGCTGCTGCTTTCGGTGGTGCTTCCATTGGTGCTCTGTCTGTTGCTTGTGATTTATTAGGTACTTTAGGTTCTGGTACTTCTATCTTGTTAGCTGTTACCACCATCTACTCATACTATGAATTAGCTGCTAAAGAAGGTGGTTTCTCTAAAAACATTGTTTCTGGTTTCTCAGATTTACAATAGATTTAAAAGAGCATGAGATGAGATGAAAAGAGAGGTCGAGAGAGACATTTAAAAAAAGAAATCAATAAGGCTATATAAGAGATTTGAATATAATATTCATTTAATTTGAATCAAGCCAATCATATTTATTATTATTTTGAGCCTAGCTTTTGGTTGTTTTTTTGTATGTACAAAGTTGCTTTCAAATAAAAACGGAGGAATGAATGGGGATCAAATTATATAGAGCCATAATAATCCATTCAATTATCAGTATTAATACTCTTTGTAGAATATAACAAGCAAATAGAAATAAAAGTTTTTCCAGTTACTTTTGTATTTTTTTTGACACCTTTTAACAATATTCCTCTCACATAGAGATTAAAGAATAACTTTAGTCAAACTTTCCATCATTTCAGAAACAAGAGATTGCCCACCAGTTCACTCGTTCAATCCACAATCAATCAACTCTATTCATGCAAACAAACTCACATTTTTGTCAGAACTAAATTCCTTGAAATTACAACATAAAAGCAAAAATAACAGAAACTTGAAAACAATGGCATCAATAGAATCAATAGACCCAATTCGTCTCAACAGTATAAGATTTGATAATCTTGATGAAATAGACTCTTGGATAGACTGCCACCAAGATGATCCCGCTGATAATTTCAGAATTCCAAGGGAGTCCTTATCAAATTATAAAAGGGTCAAAATATCAGCTTCTGAAGATCTATACCAACAGAAAGTTATAGTGTGTCATGATTACAAAGGAAATTACGTCAATAATGAAGATGATTCTCCTGTTGGATATTTCCCTCATGAAGATGGATCACATTATTTCTTACAATTCCCTTCATTGGTTGACATTTTTATTTATTTCTCACATCATAAAATCACAGTTCCACCTGTTTCTTGGACAAATTGTCTACATAAACAAGGGATAACTTCACTAGGTACGGTTAAATTCGAAGGTGTGCAAGATGCACATATGATGGATCGATTTATTGAAAAAACTCCAAATGGAAAGTTCAAATACGTTGAATATCTTGTATTATTAACTAAACATTATGGATTTGATGGATGGTTAATTAATATTGAATCTCATTTCACAAAAGTTTCATATTCTTTTGAGATTTTAAGATTTATTGAATCTTTGAAAAGTGAATTACATTTAATTAATACTGATTTTAAAGTCATTTGGTATGATTCTTATATTCCTAGTGCAAATAGAGTTGGTTACCAAAATGGTGTCAATTTTGCAAATTATGATACATTTGAATCAAGTGATTTATTTTTCACTAATTATTGGTGGGATGACAGAACTTTAAGAGAAAATATTATTAATGTTGGTATTCAAGGTGTTAAAAATAAACTGTTCGTTGGTGTGGATGTTTGGGGAAGGGGTACTAAAATTGGTACAGGTGGATTTGAAACTGGGTTTGCATTGAAATTACTTAAACTATACAATTCAAATATTGCATTATTTGCTCCTGCTTGGACCTATGAACATTTCGATAAAGAGGATTTTGTCATCAATGATCAACATTTTTGGGTTGAAGAGTTGAATAGCACTAATATGGGAGGCAGTGTTTCAACGTATGTTCAGAATTATTCTACGCCAGTTTTTGAAAATGGTGATGATATTATATTCTACACAAATTTCACTCAAGGTGAAGGCAATAGATTTTACGCAAATGGTAAACAAATTTTTGATGAGAACTGGGTACATGTTGGATTACAATCATCCAGCCCTTTTTATTTGAAATATAAACACCTAGAAATAACTAAAGATGATGCATTTAATGGAGGTTCATCTTTGAAAGTTATTGTCCAAAAATCAGTTGAAAACTCTTCAAAATCTAATCTTATTCAATTATTTGATTTCTATAATGATATAAAATCTTCAACGTTGAATGTATCAGTTAGTTTCAAAAGCATCAATGAAAGCGTTAAAAAAGATTTATCACTAACTTTGGAAGTATCATATTGCATAGAGAGAAGATTCAGATCAATTTCTAAAGTTAAAGAAGGTGTATTTAGAGTACCACTATCAATTGATTCGAGATGGAAGACCTTAGACACTTCTTTTCCAACTCCTAAGTTACAATCCAAAGAACATTTAGTTTTAACAGGCGCTAGAATCAGTTGGGCACCTAAAGGATCAGAAGAATCTGAAGATTATTTTGAGCAAGTTAGCGATCAGTCATGGATCGTAGTTTCTGGATATGATGAGATTAAAACAAACTATGAATTCTTGATTGGTGATTTATTAATAGAAGGTATTGATTCATTAAGAGAAGTTTCATCCATCGTCAAAATAAATAATCAACAGTTAGAGAACGGTCAAATACTAACAACTTGGTCTGATGAAAAGTATGCCCTTTACTGGCTGGTTTTTGTAAATGCTGTGTTTGTTGGTACTGCTACTTCGTCCAATTGGATCACAAATAGAAGAGATAAGGTGAGAATAGATACCATTTCTCGATCAGGTAAAATCGTAAGGGGTTATGATAACTTTGTATAACTCCAGTCAGTTGATTGATTAATAAATACATGATGAATCTTGATATATAGTTATTTTTATATTGAGATATCAAGTTAATCTACATCTTTCCGTTAATGAGTCAGGTTTATTTAAGTTGAAACAGTACATGACACCCAATGAGCTTGTATACATTTCATAGAATTGGGAACGACCCAATATTTTCATAATCTTTTTGGAATTGAGAAGACGCCTTTTCTGAACCCTTGATTTTTAGTGCATAATACATTGATATTATTTGAATTGAAAATAATTGGTCAATTTTATGACCAATTTTGTTTATTAAACGAAAGAAATATATAACCTTTAATCTCTGAAAGGTCTATTAAGTGGAACCTTTATAGGTTTCTTGAGGATAAGTTGGATAGGAGGTGGTGTTTGGTGGTGGACCATCCGGTCTATCATAATTAGCAGTATTAGTACCTGTTGTGTTAGCAGCAGCAGGAGGACTTTGTGGTCTTTCATAAACTGGAGGAGGCATATCTTCTTCAGCCTTACTGTAATAAGTTCCTTGATTCGGTTGATAAAACTGCTGATTATTATATTGTTGATTGTCATACTGTTGGTACGGTTGTTGTTGATAATTTTGAGGATAGTTACCACCACTATTATAAGCAGTCCAACCTGTGTATGGAATTGGTGAAGTGCCGCTGTTTTTTCTCGCTATGTTTCTTTTTCTAACCATAAAGAAGCATAATATTAGTAAAATCAAAGGAATCCCTATCGCAAAGACTAACCACCATGGTCTGTAATGATATGAATTATTATAGTAATATACTCTTTTGAAAAGTGCTTCTTGGGCTTGTGTATCCATAAGAGCAGGCATAATTGGAAGATATTTGTAATAATATATCAAGTTGGTTAGTTGAAAATAAAGTTGAAGAATTTATATTAAGGGTATCCTCGGTTAGGCCAGCACATTTTTTAGTATACAGCAGAGTTCAAGGCTGAATTTGTAAAGGATGAATGACTGACTATTAAGTGACAGATTAAAGGCTTAGATCGACTAGTTTGAGTGTATAATCAATGATGAATTACAAAATAGATGAAGAATAGATAGTAGACTCTAGAGTCCAGGATCCATGAGTTGGATCCTGATACAACCTTGAAAAGACTAAAAAGCTAAATATAGAGTTGGCCCAGATTTTTAGGGCACTGACTGAGAAGTAACTTGCAAGAATAGTAATTGATATACAATAAGTTAGTAAAATAAATGAAGGAGAACAATTACAAAGGCAGAAAGAGATTTAATGTGAAATAGCTTAGCTGTTATTCTAATTCTATTGAACACTCATCTTTTATTGAAGAGAAGAAAAAAAGATCCACATTAATGAGAAAATATGTTTTAAAGAGAAGTTTAAGGAAGTTGCTGTTAATGTCTATAAAGAAAGGTATTCACTAATGATACTTACATACTACATAGCATTATATTACATCCATGCAAATTTATCACCCATTCCATTCTCTGTTTTCTTATAATTTTCAATTGTAATATGCGACCAATCTCCGCCAGCCAGAACTTTCTAAAGTAAATCTGTAGCGGATATCATTTGATGTGCTAGCACCGGTATATAATGAACCTAAAGTACTAAATTGCTATCCAAGGGATTACATTAATTATACCGTATCCAACTATTATAGAGCCAGTAGCTGCGAGGCAAGTTGAGCTCACAAAAGTGCTCAGCTCATAGTTAGGTGGTATTGTTATATTATGCGTACAGCGTTATTATGTATCATTGTTACTATAATTTTTATTACTAGTCAGAAGTTCATACTGTTTGAGGCAGCTTGGTTGTAACTGTGATCAGGCTTTGAGAATTCATATGTTATTATTTTCCATGTCAATTTTGAACTAGGTCTTTAATTTCGTTATGAGTTCTTATAGGTAAACTAAAATTGATAACGCTTTAGGAGTACTACTATATATATAGATGACAATTTTTTCTGTCCATTACAATAAATTACTACTTACAAGTCAATAACGTGCATCTTTATACATTGATTAACTGAGCTTTAAACGTATCGTCTTTACTAACAAAATTGCCGCTAGATCGCGAACAAACACAAAAATAAAAAATTAATTTGACGTATGTGCCACTATAAACTTGATAAAATACTCATTGTAACTCTTTAAAATGATACACAGCCTACCCTAAAATTGTATGTATTTCATAGTAACTACTGATATCTGTCACCGCCGGTTTTGCAAAATTTACTGAAATTTTTGATTTAAATTATATAATTTTAATTTTTTTAAAGTTAAAATAAAAATAATCTTCAAATCATCAAATTATAATAATATTTTTCGACTAACCAACTATCTACACAAAGTTATTCAAAACTATTTTGTTGGTATTATACAACCTCCCACTCTAGAGGACTCTTCTGAATATTCTAATTTTATGTAAATATTGTTCTTTATTGGAGATACTTTAGTATTCGTACTTTTGGATCAATTTTTCTATAAAATGAAGAACGTCACAACGTAGAATTAGAGTAACATCAAAACTAGATAGTCTTGACTAGTTTTGGGCTAATTGAAGGAGTATATGGGTCAATAAGTAGTATTGAGCAAGCTCATGAACCGATAAGGATTAATCTCGCGAGCATGAAGTGGAATTTTAGTCCAGTTCAGTTGTGAGTCCGTTGCAACTCGTTACCAAGCATGTATTATGTTTGGATTGATGCCCGCAATAGTATATATTGATGTCCGTAATGGTATATATTGTCCAATACTTCTTCGAATCTAAAGTCCTACATACTCCTTTTACACCTGAAGTGCGTGTTTTCGCAAAAAGTAAACAAATATGCACAATATAATATTGCACTGCATCAGGTTAGGAGAACTTGAAAGTTAGACTAAACAAAAAGATTAGTTAATGATGACTCGTCCTCTACGAAGGAGATTATAGGAAAGCGCTGCCTAATTGTCGGTAGAAGTAAGAAAATAAAATAAATAAGAGAAAAATGATACTCGAAAAACTCAATCACAAAATTAAGTCACTTCTAGATTTAAAGGTAGTCATGAAAGTTGTGCAATGGTTGCTGGAAATACAAAAACACCTGCTGGTGGTTAGTCCAAGGGTCAATACCATCTACATAAAACACCACAGTAAAATTCATGTTGAGGTCTAACTGGAAGACCAAGGTTGTATCAATTAAAATACGAAAGAGGAAGTTTTTCGCATATTGTTCTAGAATGCAGTTTGCACGTTAAGGCACCATGGAGCCACAAAACAAAGAGAGAAAAAAAAAAGAAGCTATTTGATAAAGTTTCTAAGATCCAAAGATTATTTAGGCGGCCATGAAATATGTTATTTGAACAATAATTGTTCTCAGTCTAATGGAAATTTAAGTGAAAAGATAATTTCAGAATCGGGCCCTTGACTCTAGTTGTGTGATTTACAAAACAAAAGTCTGGTGGGCCAAATTGAACAGACCGAATCGATGTAAATAAGTAAATCGTGTGAAACGTACCTAAAGGATAAGCTAAGTAAGAACAGAATATTAGAAATGATGTAAGAGTTTGAGTAAATGCAGGTAAAGTGTTAGTTTGACAGTTTTTGGTAAAATATACTAGGGGCAAAAAAAGTGTAATTTCTCTTTCTTTTAAATAAAATTAAGGTAAATATAAGAACTGTAGCCTGTCTCCTGACTTATCATATCATATGGGACTAAACATCCAACTGGGTCAGATCAATACAGCTTCTTGGGGGACATGGGACTTTGGACTTTAAAAAATATTACATAATACTTATGTAAGCACAACATAAGCGGTTTTAAATAACATTTTTTCTTGATAGAACTCGTCCTTGTTAGCTCAGTTGGTAGAGCGTTCGGCTTTTACAGTCAAACTAAGGAAATAAATTTCATTAGCGGAAGTTAACCGAAATGTCGGGGGTTCGAGCCCCCCATGAGGAGTTCTATTTTTTTGTGAAATTGTCTTCATATGAAATTAGAAATTAGGAACAAAAACTGGATCGGATCCCGGGTCATGTTGATTTAAGGTTGAGAAAAGATATATTGTTCGAATATATTGTTCATGAATCATCACGACAAGCGCAAAAGCGTCGAAACAACCAACATCTTTTTTTTTCTCTGTAAAACTTTATACTAAACTCTATATACAACTCGATCATTTAGTTATTCTTATGTGTTAGCGACTAGTTAAAACGGATAATGTAGAGTTTGGACAATTGGACCTTAGTTTTGTTTGACAATATTGAACTTCATTGATTAGCTTAAAGTTGTGAGGTTTGAGTTTTGAACTGCTCTTATTTGCAAATTAATGAGGAATTGTTTGTGTTGTAGATATCACACACCTAATCAGGTAAACACATAACACAATTCATAATTCATATGATAAATTGGACCTAAAACAAAACAATTGAGTTACATAAGTTTGAGTCTGAGTATAACTATAAAAGAGTTAATATTGTGCAACAGATCTATATATAGTAATACTTCAGTATGACGAAACACTTAAATTTTAGTGAAAAATATGAGGGTCTACACTTTACAGTAGTTCCAAACTACAAGCCTTTCTCATTATGAATTATATGTATAAGTTTGCTGTACAGTGTACCCATTTTCTATATATGGTAAAATGATGAGAAATCCGTTCCAACTTCCCAAGCTATAAACGATCATTCCTCATTTTATGATTTCAAAACTTTTGATGAATAGATATTAAAGAATAAAGAGCAGAAAGTTTTACTAGACAGAGTTTAAATATAGATGTCACTAATTTCGCATCATGATTCATGACTCGTCTGATCACAATAATTATAATCGAGTAGGGCCAATTGTCATGGGTACAATTTTTTAGAGGGCATAAAAAATAACTTACATCAAATCGAGCTTTCATAAAAATATGCACACAAAGTTCAAACTAAAATCTATGTTATATCCGCAAAAAACTAGAAAGACAAGCTGAGTCTATACCACTGAATCCTTAGTCCTTAGTCCTGACTCCTGACTCCTGACTAACTTATTACTAAATTACATGCGTAATACGCATACTATATAACTTAAAAGTCAAAATTAAGGGCGTGTATTTTTCAAAATAGAGAAAAAAAAAGAACACTCTCTGCCATCTGGTTCGTTAGTTATATAATGGTGCTTTCAACTTTGATAAAAAGCTCTGATAGTTTGCCTCTTTTCCAACTTTCATGTTAAAAAGTGTGGTCTACTGGAACAACGAAGAACATAATTGTGTCATGATTCATGACTCATGTTCAAAGGCATATGATCTCATCATATATATTTGGCCATCGATTGTGTCACTGATGTAACCAATGATTCAATAAAGTCTGCATTTTTGGTACCAGACAAATTACTTCTCGATTTCCAATGAAATAGATTTAGTGACATCATAAAACTTTAGCCAACAAGAAACAAATCAAGATCTAAACTTTGCACAAAAAATTCCCAATATCTTTTGAAAACATTAGCTTTCCCTTTGTGTTGATAATAGCAAGTTGCTATTGAATCTTGATATTGTGCATGAATTTCAATCAATTCCAGATTATTTTGAGTTGTAAATTTATTAAGAACATGCATTTCCATGCAGCTTAATTTACGATTATGTGCATGCATACATAGAAACAATAAATAGATACAAATTAACACGTATAATTTATTTTAACTTTTTCCATCCATCTTGTACAAAATAATCATATACATCTAATAGCTAGTTCCGAAAAGAATTGGATTGTTAATATATAATGTCTCAAATTTAGGTTGAAAATAACGAATTTTCAAACTTCAAGTTAATCCAAGAATGATATATCTTGTAAATTAATATACCAATTCAAATCAGAATGTTTGATCAGAGGGTACGGCTTGTCACAATTATGTATCTTCGATTAATTCATTATATCGGAGTCTCAATAGTGTACACTAGTGTACATTCTACGTTTATGGAATACCTGATTTAAAAGCACTTGAACTTTGAACTACAACTTTTATGGTCCCATCAAAACCCCACAGTTGGTATTTTGTGTCACTAAAATTTAAAACGGCGATGGCGATCTGTGTGGTCAGAGAATCCCCAGGGCCCAGGGGCCAGCTACTCTCTGGTGGGCCGTGGCCCGTGGGCCTTAAAAATTCATATTTGAAATATTATAAATATTAGATGCCAATATTTGATCTTATTATTCTGACTGTAGAGTTGATAATTCTGACCTCAATAGGCATATACTTTATGTGAATTACTTCATCTTTTTTACTGTATTATTTATTATACAACAAAAACACATTTTTTATTTAATCTAATTCTTAAATTATTTCGTCTTCTTCTAACTTATATAATTGAAATCATGGTACAGTAAGTTCATTATATTGTTCAAAAGAAGTGGACACAAATGGGTTTAACAATTCGATTTGAGATTTGTTAGTCAAAAGGTGCTTTTATTATTTAGCACACAGCTTGAAGTTTGAACGGCTTTAAAAATAAAACAACCAGTCTTGTAGCTAATTGTATATATACGTCTGATGATTGATCTCTCATGAGCTATAGCCTATAAGCCTATAAGTTATAACTATAATAAGCTATATATAGTACATATTCACTCGCGCATCGTAAAAGCAATATATGTGCGTTTTAAAACAATATGATGTGACTTGGAGTCTTGGCTCATTTATTACGTGCCTTTGTACTCACTAATCACTAGTCCCACCTCGCAGGCTCACAGAAATTTTAATAATATAACCTTCAAAGGGTTATATGATGTGTATAGGTAAAAGATAGTTCATCTCAAAATTCAGCCAATTTTGTTTCTTTTTGTACAGTACCTCTACAAGTCATTACTATATATAGAGCGACGAAAAACACCATACTCATACCTAATTTTTGGAACTCATGCAAATGACCTACGTACCTTGAGCCTTCAGGACTAGTATATATAAGTACCCTAATAAAGTTTGGCATTTGAATCGATTCTAAGTGGTAATGTCATCATCTGGACCACGTTAGTGAAACTTAGTGTATACGAAAAGAACCTAGAACAAAGAGCGATCTATGTAACTAACATAGCTGATTTCAAAGCTCCGAGGTAACGTAAATTTGATCATTGATCAGAAGGATTTGGAACAAAATAACCATCAAATACATTCCAGAATTACTCACAGGAAATGACTGTGTTGATTGAGTGCCATGGAGGTAAGTAGAAATCTCCAACAAAAGCTTCTCGAGTAGCACATATACGTAATAGTTTTAAGCTACATTTGCTATTTAACAAACTCCAGAAACCCTGAAATACATAACTCATAAGAAAACACAGCTTAACTAGTCTAAACCACAAATTCTGATCATCTTGCAACTGCATATCTAGTGATTGATGATATGTTCAATTTGTTATTGTCCATATCGCAATTTCCACGTATGATATAGGTTTTTTCTAATGCCCGTTGAGTTAGGTCTGCATAAACAAAGCTTTCTGACGCGGTGTAATGTAGCTAATGATCCATCAATTATATGCAAGCTGTTGGAAGTTGATGCAAAAAATGTAGATAATTAAATCATTGTGAATTTTATATAAAGATAGCTAAAAACCTCTATTCACAAAATTTGTTTGAATTGAGCTTACAAAAAAAAATACTGAAGCTAGAGAATACTTATTGCTCAATAATCCCACTTATACATAACATAAAGACCTTGCCCTTTTATTAATAAAAGTTTTTTTTTTTTTTGCTTATAATTGATTTCATTCATACATTCATAGAAATATCAACTCAATCCCCACGTTAACAAACATTTTTCTTGTACAGTTCAAAATGCAGAGCATGGTTAACAAATCCAGTATAGATTTTTTATTATCCGACAATGATAACCAAGAAGTTGATGAATTTGTTTTTGTTAAATCAGTAAAATCAGTAGCAACTGATAAAACCCAAATAAGGAAGATACCGAGACCAAAGAATCCTCAATTATCATTAGAGTTGATTCAACAACCAACACATGCGAAAGTTACACCAAGATTGGCAGCTAGAGTTTTCCCTCCTTTTGCGGAACATAGACCGATTCATCCACCACCTGTATTACAATTGAAAGTAAATGGATTTAAATCTGGTCGTAATTATAATTGTGAACTAGATGATGAATTTTTAGAAAGTTTAGCTAATCCATCAGATCCTAAGTCAACTGAAAGAGTTGAGGAATTGAGAGTTATTAGACAATTGAGAAAAAACAATATACCAAGTTGGACTCATTATTCTACGTTTTTTGTCATTGCTAGACTAAGATCTGACGATGAACAGGATATTTCTCATTTATTCCATTCTAATCAAGATGAACGATCACTTGATGATTTATTGATTGGAAATAAAGTTTCATCTGGGATGTGTCTACCATTGAAACTGGCATCTCCATCTAATTCTTCTTTAAAGAAAACTTTACCAAAAGAGAATTTTCATTCAAGTGATTTTGCAACAACTTTTGTGTTTTCAGATTTATCAGTTAAAAGGGTTGGTAAATTCAAGTTAAAATTTGATTTATTTGAAGTTTTTGAAGGCAAAATTCATAAAAGATCTGAAACTTTTTCTCAAGAATTCCAAGTTTTCACTCCAAAGAAATTTCCTGGTTCAACTCTATCAACTCCATTAACTGCATTTCTATTCAAACAAGGTGCAAGAATAAGACAAAGGAAAAGACAATCAAGTAAAAAAAATCAAAATAATGAAAAGTTCAGTATCTCAAAATCAAGGAAATCCTCAGATGTTAAATCGGATGACAGTGATGAGAATCCAATGTCATATAAAAGACACAAATCAACAGAAGAGTCGTCTTTGCAAGAAAACAGTCCCTTTATCACACCAGTTCATAAAACGACATTACCACCAGTTTCAGAATTTCAAGCTAATCCTCCACAAATCTGTCAACCAAGATACAAATATTCTAATAGATTACCACAGTTGAATCAACCTCCCATTCATGCACAAAAACATGTGCCAGTTCCACTATCACAGCCAGTTCAGTATGTTTTCTCCGAAAGCAACACTCCAACACCCACAGGAACTCCATGTAATCTCAATTCGCCAGTTCAACCAGTTGTCGGGTTATTACCAAGTTTAGTTCATCATGGAGTTTATCATGGTAATAATTATCAACAATTCCCATCACAACTGCAAAATTATAATTGCACTTATATACCTCCACTGTCTTCACCAAACAGCACATCAAGTACTCATTCACCAAAGGTTTATGATATGAATCATGGTTTTCCACCTACAGTAAGATTTGGGAATGAAAATTTCAATAGATGATATAAAATAAATATCATCTAACTGAATATCATGTATCTACTTATAACTCTCTCTCGATTTCATTATTGATTTCTCATTAAAATGTTAAAATATAATTAGCATGATATAATTTTTCTTACAAAATTTCACACATTTTTTACAATAGTGTTTTATTATACAAAATAATCCAAAATCAAACAAGAAGGACTAAGAAAGAAAAAAAAAATTATATCAAAATCAATCATAACCTTGACCTGCATCAGCCTTTGCAGCTTTTCTATCTAATTCATCCCAATCTTCACCATCACTTTCATCATCATCATCACCTGAAAAGTCACTACCTGAACCACCATCACTATAACCCCCATCACTTTCTTCATCTTCATCACTTGGATCTAAATCACTTGCTTCGAAGTCAGATTCTTCTTCTTCACTGAAATCATCTTCATTATCAGAATCACCAGCTAAGAAAGACCAACCACCATCTAAAAAGAATTGTTTTGGATCAGCTTGTAAAGTTTTCATGATTGTTGCCCAATTCAAATTGATTGTACTTTCACTGAATGGGATATCAACGTCAGTTAACCAAGATTTAACATCTTCTAAACTTTCCATTGGGATTGTATTTATATGAACAACAGGTTTTGAAAAATCTTTAAAAATGAAAACTAAATCGAAATTTTTCAAACCAAATTGAACTCTTTCTAAATGAGCAATTTCAATTTCTTCTAAAGTGACTGTTAAAAATGGTTGATCAATTAGTTGAATTAAACAATCTCTTGTTGGCATTAAGAAAGATGATGCTCTGAATGGAACACCTTGGAATCCTAATTCTCTAAATGGGATATCTAAGTCAAGATAACCATTTGAACTTTCTGCAATTAATTCACCAAATCTTCTAAATTCTTTATCTAATAAAGCCTTTCTTCTTCTTTCTTCTTGTTCTTGTTCTAATTCATCATCATCACCATATCTTCTCTTTTGACCACCTCTTCTTGATCCATTTGTTTCATCAATGGTGATATCTGTTGCTTCTCTATAGAATTGGATATCAAAAGTTTTTTTCTTACCAATCATGATTGGAGATTTTAAATGTAAATGAATGATGACGATTAATTCATCTTTTGAAGGTTGGAAGAATAAATGTTTTATGTTTGAAAAAAGCACATCAATTCTTGAATCTAATTTTAATGGGGATTGATATCTTAAACCATTTTCATGGATTGATAAAGAACCTGGAACTCTTTTAGTATCAGGGGAAGGTCTCACAAAGATATTTTCTAATCTTCTTAATCTACCAGGTTTAGCTTCGATTAATTTATCTTGTTTAACGACATCAGCTAATTGTTTTCTTTCAGATTCCTTTTTAACAGATTCTTTTTTCAAATCTTGAATTTTTTTGAAAATTTCATTCATGTGTTGAGAATCTTTTGATCTTAGTGTAATTGATCTTAAAAATTCTTTTGAATTATCATCTTCGTATGGAATTTCTGTCTTTTTAGATGTATTACCACCAATACCTGGTGAATTAAAATTTAATCTTAGATAAGTATATTCACCTTCTTCATTTTTAGAACCATTTTTGAAAGCGTTGATATGGAATGGAACAGGTCTACCAGAAATTGGAACTAAAATGGTTTGATTTTTAACATCAACGTGAAGTCTTAAATCTCTAACAATACTTGGAATTTGAGATTCTCTGAAATAAGAATCATATTTTTTGAAAACGATTTTATTTTCATTTGAATCTAATTTATTTGAATCATTAAATCTTTGTAAACCTTCTCTTTGTCTTTTTTCATGTAATTCTTTTTGAATTAATTTTTGACGTTGTTCCTCATTTTCATCATGATTTTTAGATTCTGTTCTTAGTTTTGATTTCAAGATTTTAGAAGATCTCAATTCTTTTGAGTTTGATGTAACTGATGGTGATGGAGTTATATCGTTTAATTCAGAAACTTCCTTCTTAATTGAATCTGAATCTTCTTTGAAATAAAATGAAATCTCGGATCTATTTTTAACATATTCTGTCAATAATTGAACTTCGTTGTTTCGAATGACAAAGATATCGTTTAATAACAAAGAATAATTTTTAACTTTTGGGTCCTTAGATGAATCATTTGATAGATTATGGAAACCAATAGAGATATTGAAGATAGAGTTATTATTTAACTCTCTTTCATTTTTGGAATTTAAAACAAAAGAAGAATCTTTAAATTCTAAACCAATTAACCAACCAACGTTTTTCAAGAAATGTTTTTCTAAATCTGGTCTTTCAGATTTGATAAAGTCCAAAGTTTGATTATACAACTCATTTGCTTTTAAACCTGGTTTGATTAAACCTGTGATTTTTTTTTGAACTTTTAATAAGAAATCATAATTTTTTTCAACTTCCACAGTTGGATCAATTAAAAAAGTTCTTGAAATATTAGAACAGTAAGATTTGTATCTGATACCCAAAGAAGCAATAACCACGCCACCATGAAGGTTGTCACTATTAGATTGAGCACTTGGTTTCAGATCGTATTTACCCCCAGATTGAATGATTGGAGTGTAGGACCAATCTAATTGATCAATGTCTAATTCAGAACCGAATTTTTTCTTTAAAGCTTTCAAGAAAGGTTCATTATCAATTTGATTTTCTATAATTTCAGTTAATTTTTCGTGAGTGACTTTTTTATCATCATCAATGATATTAATCATTTCATTTTGGAAATAGTTCATTAACTGAGTTGAAATTTTAGAAGAAGTTTTCAATTTTTTCAATTCTTCATCATCTTTAATTTCTAAGACTTTTGAAAGTGATGAAGTGATATCAATCAAGTTCAAATTTGATTTGGATTCTTCAAATAAAGGAGACCATTCATTAATGAATTTTCCTTGATATTTATCCTTTGGTAAGACACCAATATTTTTAAAATCTGCTAATAATTTGATTAAATCTCTGAATAACTCTTCATTATGAGTTGAATCTTTTGTTCTTGTCCAAATTTCCACTGAATTTGATTTGATTGAAGCCAGATATTTAGCCTTACCAGCAGAGGTGATGAAGATGATTTTGTCCTTTGAAATCAAGAGCAACGTAGCAGGGAACTCATAACCTAGCAACCAATTGTGTAGGATGGTTGATTTCTGATATGGGTTTTCCTCATCTGTTGAGCCAATGACGACCAAAACCGCGTCTGCGCCTTGAAACTCGCCGCTGGAGATCCTCTTCTGGATCGAGGAGACTCTTCTCTTGAACGCCAAAGAGTCGACTTTCGGTTCACTCATTTCAATGGGAGATTTGTTGCTGTTTATATACTTTTCTGTACTTTTTAAAAGGGAAAAGTGAAGTGAAAATAAAAATTCGCGTTGAGAGAAATTCGCGAAGTGTTTTTTTTCTTTGAATCCTGAAAAGAGAAGAATGAATTCCACTGAATTTCCTCTACAAACAGACGAGACACTGAGAGACAGAAACGATGGCTGAGACAGACGACTACGCCTACGAGTACGACTACCTCTTTAAAGTTGTGATGATCGGGGACTCAGGGGTCGGGAAGTCCAACTTACTCTCGAGATTCACCAGAAATGAGTTCAAATTAGACACAAGATCAACAATTGGTGTTGAGTTCGCCACGAGAACCGTTGAGATCGACGGGAAGAAGATCAAGGCACAGATCTGGGACACTGCCGGTCAAGAACGTTATAGAGCCATCACCAGTGCCTACTATAGAGGTGCGGTCGGTGCTCTTATCATTTATGATATCTCCAAATCAGAAAGTTATGAAAACGTCAGTAAATGGTTGAAAGAGTTGAAAGAAAACGCAGATGAAAACATAGTCATTGAGCTAGTCGGTAACAAATCAGATCTAGACCATTTGAGAGCAGTTCCAACAGATGAAGCCAAAAACTTCTCCATTGAAAACCAATTGTTGTTTACAGAAGCTTCAGCTTTAGATTCTTCAAATGTGGATTTATCGTTCCAACAGTTGTTGAAATCAATCTATGAGATGGTTTCCAAACACCAATTCGATCTATCTGATTATCCTTCAAGCTCTGGTGTGAAACCACCAAATGGACAAACCATTTCATTAACCCCAACTCAAGGCAATGAAGTTAATAAGAAGGGAAGTAATTGCTGTTAGCGAGTACATATATATGAGTATTATTCTATTGTGTTTTATTTTTTTGGGTAGATTATTGTGTGTTACAATGGATTAATGTATTTCCCTAATACTGATACTATTATTTATTTAGCAAGAACACTACTATAAATTGTGATTATTTTGGTTCATCAAAATCACCATCTTCTTCTTCTTCTTCTTCTTCTTTGGCTTCAGCATCTAACTTTTCAGCTGTTTTAGTGTAATCAATGACTTTACCTCTAGTTCTTCTACCTGTAGTGATGATATTAGTAGTATCTATTTCAGCTAAATCATCTTCTTCATCGTCATCTTCTTCCAATTTGGCATCCAATTTGGTGTCATCTTCATCGTCGTCTTCTTCATCTTCTTCATCGTCTTTGTCTTCAGGAACGTCATCGTATTGTCTTCTACGTCTCTTCTTGTCCTTTTTATCACCAGTTTCTGACTTTCTCTTCAATTCTTCTGCTTCTTTCGATGGTTCTGCCACAGAATTCTCAGTTTTTTCAACAGCTTCCACTGGAGTGACTTCTTCGACTTGTTTAGCTTCTTCAGACATGATTTTAACCGTGAATTGATGCTTTTTTTTGTATTGCTGAATTGTTATGGATTTTTTTTTTTAACACGAAAAAAGAAAAAGAGAATTGTGAAAATATTGGAAAGAAAGCTATTTGAAGAAGAATTATCTCAAGAAATGGTGAGTTCTGTGATATGTGGACGAATTACACAAAGACTAACACTAAACAGACAGTCACTGCGAGTAATAAGAAACAAAGATTGGTAAGTTAGCATGAAAACTGATTGAGTTACAACGTTTTAAATACTAACTAGTAAAACAGAGTGATATCATCCATTACACAGTCAAAGTCATAACGTTGGACTCAAGAGAATACATTGGAGAACTACTCTCCTTTGACAAGCACTACAACGTCATCCTCAATCAAACAGAAGAATACAGAATCACTAAGAAATCATTAATCTCACTGAAAGACGGTCATGGCTCATCCAACATCAAAGAGGAAAAAAGATCATTAGGATTGATTATATTACGAGGAGAACACGTAGTGTCAGTGACAGTGGAAGCACCACCTTTGAACTCAGTACAACAGTTGAAATTGAAGACTGGTCCAGGTGTCATCAAGAAGATTGTTAATCCTAATGTTGTTAAGAATGATGATAAGAAGAAGCTGAAGAGTGTTAATGCTGGGTTCATGGGAGCTCCAAAGAGCTTCAATCCACCTCCTGGGTTTACAAGATGAAGATGGTATGTATTTGGAGTATGAATATTATATTTAGGTATCAATTTTATAGAGTGTAGATATTATTATATTGAAGTGTGAGACAGAATTCATTTGAATAAAGAGAAGAACTGAAAGTGGAACCGGTGGTATCATGAAACTGATACTTGCTGTTTTCAGAGATACTATAGAATCTTGATGTATCTGGTTCAAATAAGAGCCATTTTGTCTAATTTTATCATTTAAATTTGAGTAAAACTGTCCAATTTTTTATGGATATTTAATAAAAGACTGTCTTGCACTATCACCAATCACTTCTACTTCTATTAAGTCCATAAAACCACTCACTTTCCATGCACCAATTTTTGTGTTATCTACATATAATTGAAGTGTGCCCCGGAACAATTAAATTTTTCCGTTAAATAAAGTGTCATTCTTCCATACATTTATCCTAGTGATAATAATAGTATCATACTTCACAGATCAACAACTCATCATGACTGACACAGACGTGAAGGAAAAGGACAAGAAGTCAGCTAGACCATACGTCTGTGCTATTTGTAACAAAGCTTTCCATAGATTAGAACATCAAACTAGACACATGAGAATTCATACTGGTGAAAAACCATTTGAATGTACTTTCTGTCCAAAGAAGTTTTCAAGATCTGATGAACTGACAAGACATACAAGAATACACTCCAATATAACAACTAAGAAAAAGAATAAGAATAATAATAAAAATAATAATTCAAATGTCAATAATTCAAATAAACCAATAACATATTACGTTAATCCGTTACCACCACAAGATCCTTCTCCAAATGAAATATTCCAACAACTTAACCCAAAACAACTACCAGTCCCTACTAATTTCAACTTTAATCCGTCTTTACCATCAAATAACAGTTTGAATAGTTTTATCAATTTACCAAATTTATCATCTCCACCAAAAGTTTTAAAATCCATCAACTCATCATCTTCTTTCCAAACAAGTTCATTATTCTCATCTTCAAATAATTCTCCAATGTTTCAATCACCAACAACATCAAAATCAAATTCAACAACTTCATTAACTTCTTTACATAATACCAATAATTTATTAAACCCATTATCAAACTTGAAAAGAATGACTCCATTAACTTCAAACTCATCATCAAACATTCATTCATCATTACGTAGTTCGTTATCTACTTCAACATTATTCCAACATCATCATTTCGTGGGTTCAAATTCAACCATTAATAACAATAAAAATACCGATGATGATGATCATCATATCTTGAAAAGATCAAGACCAAATTCACCACCACCACCTGTTTTCCAATTCACTGAAACTCCTATTGATACTCCTTTACAGTCACCAAAATTGAATCCAATCACACCCGTTGTTCAATTACCTAGTTTGAAGAGTTTAGATTTACCTAATATTGACAAACAAATATAATGAATTTTGGCTTCTTTTGCTTTTCTAATATTTTTCCATTTTTACTATCATTTATTGTTTTTTAGTTATTACATTACTTTTTACACTTTTTAACTTGCTTGAGAAACTTATAGAACGGTTGTTTATAGAATATATACATTCATACTTTTTGACAAGTAAATGTAAATGTAAAAAACAAATTTAAAGTAATTGTAAAAAGCATAAAGTTAAGCTTAACTTTATAATTGAATAGAATATTTATTACATGCATTATTTTATTAATGATTAACTCTATTTCCATGTTTACTCTAACTGAATATTTAATAGTATAGCTAGCTTTCTACTGAAAATAATTCTGGATCCTCACATGGACTGAAATTTTCAGTTAGAATAACAGTCTCCAGAATCCATAATCAATACTGATATGCCTTGCCTCGATTCTCGAAGTTAATGTTAGTATAGTCACAAGTTACAAGTCACAGTGGCTAGCACAAATCACAATAGTATATCTCAACTCTGGTCACCACTATATAATTCCCAATTGATCCGATGATTATTTTAAATTGTTCGTTTTGGAACACCTTGAGGAATAATTGTGCATATAACATCGAATTAATGCATGATACCTGTGCGTTTTATACATTTATCATTAGAAATGAACAAATTGTTTTGATTTGTGGGCAAAAAGCTGATTTGGTTTTTTCCAAAATAGGAAGTTGCTGCAAGAGGTGCATATTTTCGCAGAAAAGCTCAATGCTCCAAACCATTTTTTTTTGAATTTAAGCCTGACAGTGGACCTTAACCCAATTCAACGCGTATCTTTATAAATAAATAAATAAATAAACAAACGTAATAAATATATAAATAAATAGATTTGATATATCAATATCAGCAATATGGATGAAAATTCTATCTTTGAACTTGATGAAGAATCAATAACCAAAATTTTGCAGAATGAAGAGGTTTTGGAGTTACTTAAGGCTTCAAAAGTTATTGAAACTTATTGTGATTTGTTTACTTCAATCAAAAGAGTTGATATCTTGAGAGCAGAAGCCAGAAAAGGGCAGAATAGAGTCAAAAAGAGAAAAGATGAATTGCTTGCAAAAATATACCGTCAATCCGTTTTTAGATATGGAAATGATGTTAAAAAGCTTCTGAATGGAATACGAAACTACAAATATTATGATGATCTAGTACAAATTACATGAAATCTAATAACTTATTAGATATAACTAGTATAAAAGTTCCACAACTCACTCCAGAGCAACGTGAATTTCTCTAGCTATGGCCAACATGACCATTCATATGGTTGGACATTAAATCTAGGGGATTCCTTCCTGTTCTCTGATCAGGATGATTACCATTTCATTTGCAAAATACAACCACACTTCAAGGAAGGATTCTCATTAGATTTATTCAGCGATTTTGACTGTCAAACCTTCTTCAGATTCAATAAACTTAAATTGAATGAAATGGTTAAATTGTTAAGGTTCGATAGGTTTGATGATTCTAACTTTCGTGGTAAACACTTTAAGACCACTCCAATTGAAATATTATGTATTATACTAGCGTGGTTATCAAATAATTCAAAGCTTCATTTAATTCAACTACTGTTTGGCTGCTCAACTAGCCGGCTGAGTCACATTTTCAATAAATGGTTGGAGAAATTACATGGTGTATTTGCATCTAAAATTTTCTTTAACGAAGCAATGTTTCATCAAGAAAACATTCTTTTATTTGATCAATCAATTCAAGAAAAACTTAATTAATTAA
Source organism: Phaffomyces orbus (assembly GCA_003708145.3). Classification (NCBI taxonomy): domain Eukaryota; kingdom Fungi; phylum Ascomycota; class Saccharomycetes; order Phaffomycetales; family Phaffomycetaceae; genus Phaffomyces; species Phaffomyces orbus. The sequence continues at coordinate 114,268 of PPNK03000023.1, forward strand.
GAAGTGTAAATGATAGTGGACTTAGTGCTATTGAACACATCATTGCATCTATAGATGGATCAGTTGTGAAGATAGCTCGTCCTAGTAACGACGAACTTCAGGAAAAAACTTATACTGGGGCTAAACACTATAATGGTGTGAAATATCAATGTATAGTTACACCTGACGGGTACACACATCATGTCTCATCAATTGAAGTTGGCTCAGTTCATGATTCATCTCATTTTGAAAAGAGCAACATTGAGAGTTTATTGAAACCCAAACTCTATGTGAATAATCACCATTATTTTGTTTATGGTGATAAGGGATACTTTAGTAATACTAGAGCAGATATAAATTCCAATGAACCTATGTTGAAGTGTTCCTTTAGGACCAAACTGGATATTTCTGCTCTTGATGATAATGTTGAAAAACTCAAGATTAATAAGTTAATGTCAAAGGTGCGAATCACTTCAGAATGGGGCTTTCACCTCACCTCTTCTCAGTTTCCAACTGTTTTCAAATCATCATTGAGAACAGGTACCCAAAACGTTGAGTTAATGATTTACTTGAGTCATTTTTTCAGTAACATCAAAAACTCATATGAACCAAATCAAATTTCAACTTATTTTAAGATCAAACCATTAGCAACAGAGCAGTATTTGAATTCTTATTTTGAATAAACAGAGTTTACTAATCAGTTTCAAGTTTCAAGTATGTTGCCAATTTGTGTATTTTCTATGTTTGTTTTGTTGAAGTAGTAAAAATATAAACTAAGCTAACATTGATACCAAATACTTAATGGCAGCGGAATAATTATTGATGTATTCCAACTTAGTATCCAAACGTTAATTAATAGTATAATATTATCAAAGGATAACAATGAAATAGTTATAAGATAAGAAATCTCTGTACAATTGTTGCAGAGTTGCTTCAAAATAAACGATTTGTGCTCTATCCATTCCAAAAATTATCTTTCCATTGATAGTGAGTTGATTTTCTGTTTCATTCTTTTCTCTAACAACATGTGAACTGATTTTATAATAGGATAATCCGTACTTTCAAATGGAAGGTCATCACTATTCTTGGAAACTGATGAAATCATAGTATCTTTCAATGATTGTGTGTCATCAAGAATGGCTTCGTATTTTTCAAAAGTTTCCTTCATTTGTTGATACTCTTTAGTAAGTTCCTCCACTTTTAAATCCTCTTCTGCTTTTTCTATATTTCGTTCCTTTTCATTCTCTTCAATGAATTGATTAACACCCTCGTGTAACTGATCTGAAGAAATGTTTAAATGTTTAGCAAAAGAAGTGTCTATCGCTTGTCTTCTTGTTAGACCTTCTTTCAATCGCGTTTTTAGGGATTATGTACTTTTAACCATACACTGTTTAGCAATACTTTTATTAATGGAAATGATATTACCAGCCTGTACCATGTTAGCCATAATAGCCTCCTTATCTTTCAGACCACCACGGCTATATTCTCTTTCATAATATAGATTGATATAACTCTCTTCTAAAGTAGACATGTCCTTAGTTGAAATGCCGCTGTTATTGCGACTGAATGTTTCACTATTGTAATTTATCTTCGCCAGTTCTTTTCCTTTATCAGCTGCTGCTTCAATGAGCTTCTTAATGCGTCTGGGAGTCATCTGCTTTGAACCAGTAAGCTTATAGATTTTGTTAAATGATTTTGCAATATCAGCAGCTATTTTCTTCTCAGATTTAAAGTAGTGAAAGATAGTTGCAGCTTCAATCACCTCCTTCTTTTGATCATCACTTATCTTGAAATACCCTTCTGATCGATCTTTTTCACTAATAGTCTCTTCAATTTCTCCATCAGATAGTAAACTTTGTAGTACAGATGTTGCTACCTCATTTCTCTCTCCTAATGCTTCTTCAACGACATTTGATAAGTCTGACCGGTCATAAACAGCCTCATTTTGAGGTCCCTTACGAGGTCTACCTCTTTTCCTTGGAGTACTTGTGTTTAATTGAGAAATATCAGGAGAACTCAGATTGTTGAAGATTTGAGGACTACTTGTTGAAGAAGTGTGAAATGAGAAGCTGGATGCAGAACTGGAAGCTGGAGACGGAGATAAATTTGCATCGTATAAGCCACGTTGTTGGATACCTGGGGTTTGATTGAAATTCATTGTTCAATTATTAAACTAGAAAGAAGAAGATACAGGTAACAGCAAATTTTTTTATTCGTAATATCAAGACTCAAAACCTTTCCCAATCCATGATTTTTTTTGATTTTTTTCTGGCCAAAATTTGACCATTTTAATTCACGCAAATTTATTTTTAAGGCATGCAGACGCAAGAAACTGTTATTCTCGGAGAAAAAAACCGCGAAAATTTTGGCCCAAATCCAAAAATTAAGGTGAAAAAAAAGCCAAATCGACTTTTGCCCACGACCTCTAATATCTAATCGATCTATTCAGAACAATAAAGCTAGAGAAAACAGAATAAGGGTTTAAGACTGAAGTAAGCATCCTATACCTATATATACAGTTTACACCTATGTTCAAATCACTGATTTTGGAATTAATGTACTTCAAAGTTCATGCTTGAAATTTTGAGATTTAATCTCAATCTCACGTTTTCCTGTATAGGAATTGCATTGAAATTTGACACTTAAAGACAGCTGCTAGATAGCTTTATATACATAAACTTATGACTCATATCAGGACTGTTACAAAAATAACAATATATTAGGGTAACTTAATATCTTTTGAATGTGGAGATAAACAGGTTTCATTGATGAGTATAAAACCAATGATATGATTTAATATATAACGTTGGCCTGTATATTACCAGCGATCATTTGGAAAATTATTTTTCACATTTGAGATCTTATAATTACTCAGTTAACCTCAAAAGGCATATACGATTGATCACACTCCAATTCCAAATACAGACTGGATTCTGGAGCATAATTATAATAGATTGAAATTTGAGAACTACAAATAACGTTCAAAACAAGCATAATCTAGAATCTGATCTACCGATTTACTTAATGCATCTATATAGTGTAACTGCCGGGCTACATAGTACTAACTTCTAAGTACAGCGGCCAGCCCTTTGTTTACGCGTGTTTCCCATTTCCAGCTCAGAATTATAGCTAGCTTGGATATATTGGATTTCAAATTTGTGAATGATTTATATTTTAGTATTGAACAAGCTTGTTGTAAATTCCGATCTGGATTCTGCAGTGTAGTACTATATAGAACTGATTACTTAACATACTGAACATTTCTATAAAGATAGGGTTTGTGGACATGATTCACATGACTCATAACAATCAGACTCGACTCTCGAGCAAGTAGAATAGGCCATAACTAAAACTTACGTTATTCTCTTGCATAAATCTATAGGAAATTCAAATTTAGTTCCCCATGGCTAATGAGATGAGTCTAAACTTTACACATGTTCAATTTCAACTCAAGCCTAAAGCGGACATAAAATCCTTTTTCTTGAATCATAGTAGTGAGACAGATCACAACCAGTAAATTGATATGCCTGGCCTATGGGTATTTGGCATAGAGCAGTGACATTAATTCAATTATAAATAATATCGAAACAAGATCTATATATAAAGCTTATCAGAAAAACAGATCTGTGAACCTGCAGAACGAGTACATATGCATGACAATAATAGACTCAATAAAAAACGCAGAAATATATAAGAAGTACATCAATATTGAGATCTTATCTGAGATCCTAATTAGATTATTGGAGAGCTGTAACATTGTAAACTAAATTCTAATATATAAAAACCCACCACAAAGTAGAAATATATCAATGTTATTGGTTCTGTTACATAACATTAACACTCTTTGGAGATATGCAACAATGAACAAAAGAGCTAAAAACCAGTTCAACAAAAATAGAGTTTTTTTTTCTTTAGTAAGGCTGTAACAAGAAAATGAATAAAAAAATCAAAAATCAAAATGATGACAATAGAACAAAATTAAAATACAACTCTGAATGAAACAAAATATATCTAGCTTTACTTTTTTTCCTCTTTTGATGATTCCTCTATCTTCTCAATTAGAAAAAAATTCATTCAAAAAAATCACAACATAAACAACAAAAATTGAAAAGGCTAAAACAAATAAAAAGAACTCCTCACCAATACATGTAGAAAAAATAATATAAAAACAAATATCTAAATCTAAACAAAAAAACAGCAACCTCATTTTATCATTTATTTGTTATCTTTCTCATCATATTGAGGGTTTTGATATTGAGGAGCTGTGTAACCGTATCCACCATATTGACCATATTGGAATGGATATGAAGGAGTTTGATTAGTAGCGGAACCAGTAGTGCCAGTGGTGCCAGCAGTAGGAACAGATCCATTAGCATTTTGAACATTTGCTTGATATCCACCATATTGATACTGTGGATAATATTGATATTGGGAATTATAGTATCCTGGTTGAGCAGTTTGTTGTCCAGCTAGTTGAGGGACTGAATATTGTGATTGTTGATTTTGTCCTTGTGATTGTAATGGTTGGACTGTAGCAGATTGTTTAGAATCAACTGTCAAAGAGCTGTTCGATAATGAGTTTGGTGTTAAATATGGTGAAACTTTTGATTGTTGTGCTGGAATAGAAGAGCTTGGTTGATTAGATGTAGTGGTTGATTGAGTGGTTGAAACTGTTTGACCTGCTTTTTCATTTGTTTGATAATTCCAGTTCGCATTTGTAGCAGTTGGAACTTGAGTAGGATTTGTTTGAGGTTGAGTAGTTGAACCTTGTTGAATGACTTGTTTAATATCTCTAACAAATAAAGGATACAATAAATCAACAAGACCTTCTCTTTGGGCCATGGCTAAAGCTCTTTCAAAAGGAATCCAAACACCTTTTAAATGCATCGAACCAATTTTAACAACATCACGAGTTTTTTCAGATTTTAAAATACCATCTCTTCTACCTCTGGTAATGTGAGCAACGTTTAACAATTTGGTACCATTGATCATATTGTTATCGGCTCTTCTAACAACTGAAACACCATTAGCATCAACTTGATAGCATAATGTTTTTTCATCTTCCCACATTGTTGTTGTAACTCTTGGTCTTGAACCTAAAGGTTGAACCTGACCAACTGAACTTGCTGTGGCAGAACGAGGTGGGTTCAATAATTGCTGATTAGGAGTACCGGTTGGAGCAACTGGACCTGAAGCTGGAATGGAACCTCCAATAGCAGGTTGACCTGTTTGTAAACCATTATTTAGTAATTGATTTTGGTAAGCTTGAGCATAGTTTTGACCATAAGCGACTCTTGAATAGTCAGCATAGTTTGTAGCATACCCGGCTTGATATTGACCATTAGCAGAAACAGCACTACCAGAGGTACCAGAAGGACCTGGTGTACAAGTTTGATTAACAGCTGGAGTAGCTTGATAATAAGGATAATGATACTGTGGTTGGGAGTACGTTGGTGGGTAAGCATAGTATGGGTATTGTTGTTGCTGTGCTTGTTGATGCTGAGTTTGTTGAGGTTGAGGTTGAGATGGAGTGTGTTGTGAATCTGGAGTTCTCGCATATCTGTATGAATCCTCTAAACCACCACCAGTTTGTTGATTCGAATTGGAATCAACTTTGAGAGCTGAATTAGATTCATCTTGACCTACGTGAGATTCATTGGTATTAAGATTATTGGAATCTTCGACTTGATCATGGGTTTTACCTGAAGAAGACATTGGTTGGTAAAGAAGCGGTTTGTTTGATTTGATATTATTTAAAAACCCTTTTCGAGCGCTATAAAGGCAATTTTATTGGATGATTTGAGCACTAGTGAACCTTACCTCAAGAAAATTATAAGCTCTATAAAGAAAATGGATAACAAGCTTCTGAAAGAGATCAATAAAAAAGAAAAGAACTTTGTTTTAGAAGAGTGTATAAATGTGTTTTAATTTAAAAAGAAAATAAATCTTGATTTTTATTTTTTCAACAAAAAATAAGTGCGTTTCATGACTGTTACCCGAACAAGAGCAAACGCACATATACGCAGTAATGATTGCACGTCGACCAATCAAATCACAATTAATATTTTATTTTTAATATTTATAACAGCTTGAATATAGTGAAAATGCGGGCGGAGTATCAAACTCTACAGTGTACACGATCTAGAGTCTAATGTTATACAACATTTTTGTGAACCTTTGGGTGCTTCAAGAACAGTAAATACTACACATCGGCGAAGATTTTTGTGTTGATTAATATCAGTTATACAAAAGTCGAGCTGAACTTTCGTAGTGTCCGCCAAAATACCTTATGTACAGAATACAAAGCTTATATATTGAATTTCATCATATCTCATATGTATATCAGATATCACGATTCACAAATCACTTAATCCATTGTTCAATGTTCATGGGAAGTTGGAAGTTGGAACCGGGAGCTTCATCAACTTAAAACTAGATGTGGACTTTATTTGAGTGAATATATATCGAATTAATTAGAAATTTGTAGACCGAATTGTAAGGAAGAACAGAAGAAATGTATAACCAACTCCAGAAATTTTTGGACAAAATCTGATAAGATTAATGAATCCTGATTCCTGTGGACTGAACTACTAATTAGCTTAGTGGTGTATACAATTGCTAACAGCAACTAGGTACATGAGCTTTTGTTCTACGTTTCATCAGTTGAATCAAAATACAAAAATTTATTGATTAATAAAAAATAAAGTATTAACCACTAGAAATGAACACTAGTTGGTTAATTTCAATCCGGCGATCATGATTCACAATTAACATATAATTATTTGGGCCGTGAGTTTTAATTGAGGTACCTGACAGTAAAATGGATGCTCAGAAAGCCTTTATTTGAAATATCACACTAATTACACTCTCAAATTTCAACTTTTGACACTCTCCATAAGTTTGATTTTTTAATTAATTAAACTTCATATATACATTTCTTCTCACATAATTAAATTTGTATTATGATGGCTACTACGGTTATCACCCCAACTCCCAACCTTCCATGTGAGACCATGCAATCTGAGGCTTAAAAGTCGGTATATTTTCTTGAGTCTATATGCGAAAGGGTATAAGTTATAACTCATTAATGCATGTGGTATATGGAAACTTGGACTGAAAGTGACGACTCGAGAGAAGGGCTTAGGGGACTCTAGAGTCTTTAACTAGGGCTTATAGCTAGCTCCATTCTCGAACTGTTATCTGTTACCAGCTTTTCATATATGTAACATATTAAAAATACCAGCCTTAACTTACATGCGTAACAAGCTATATATAATATGTAACTTAACCGTTTTCTATAAACTATATATACACGTAATTTGCACATGTGTGCACCTAAACCTTGGAGAATCGTCCATATAAAAGATAAAAGAAGTTAAAGGAACTCCAATTAGGGGAGCTGACAAACATGGTTAACTTGAAAGTTGGCAGTCAACAATACCTAAATTTCTAAATTTTAAAAGACAAATAGTTTAAATAGACATCAATCATCAACCCCAAGGATTAATCAACCTTAAATACCCCATAAATTCGTGACGTGTTTTAAGTGGTTGTTGCTGATTGATACAAGTTGAGTAGTGTAAGCTAGCTTAATCACTATTAAATACTGAGATGTTTTCAGAAGTGATTGTTACAAACTGAGATCAGAATCCCAGATAGATCATACAAAATCTATAATACAGTAGAAAGATGAGTTATAACTTATTGGAATCTAAAACGATCAAAAATGAAAAAAAAAGAAAATATACAAGTTATAGAACTTCTTCACTTTGAAGTTTCACTTTGAAGTTTTATATATCTACACTCATTATGATTACTCAACTATTATTGATTATTAACCTTGCTAAAAATTACATGGGCTGAGCTATAAATGCATGTGATGTGATAACTTCAACTAACTCGAGCATGGTTGATGTTTGGATTCTGGGCTGGACTCTGGAGTCTGAACTCTGAGCCTGTCTGAGGTATGAAGTTTGAAGTTTGAACTCCAGAAGATCACACTTATGTTTGGCTCAACTAACAGTTATCAACTCATAGATGGTCCAAGATGGATAAAATCCTCGTTATATAAGAGAACTGATTGACACTAAAAAGGAAAGTTTTTAGCTGTAAGGATCTACACATCCATAAGTTTCTGATATTTTGAGAACACAGAGTCCTCATTTCTACCGTTGTAGTACTATATCCATAAGGTTAGAGCTTAAAATTAGATAACTGTGTGACAGAGCAAAAGTTATGAGGAAAAATGGTGTAGCAAATGCAAGCCAAACAGAGATAACTGAGTATAAGGATGTAAAGGTAAGGACGGACTCAATGACCAGTCTTCTTAAAAAAAAGGATACTTTAGTCTGGACTTTGTTCTAACTTCTTGTCAAGACTGGTTTCTATACGAATGAATAAGTTATCTATGCTATTGACCAACTAGTTCCCCTCAATACCTGCTCTCGACTCTTTACTAATCTAGAGAGATACCTTGGGGAACTTGGTATATGTATGGTATTAGTTGAAAGTTGATAGATCGTTGCCCGGTGGAGTGTCAGTAATTAGTCCACAATGCACATTGCACAATGCAGTGCACTCAGGGTCTTTGTCATCACATGTGCAGGGTAAAGTAGACAAACTTTGAGCTGGAATTTGCGAAGGTGTTTGTGTAATTTCTCCTTGAAAGTTATCAATGAATTTTCATAAAATATGCTCTACAGAAGTCTGATAGGAAGATCATTGTAAAGAAGTCAGAACTTGAACGATTGCTTTCAAAAAAATGGAATTTTGTTTGATTACGATTCTGTGTAGTTCAAACTTCATTTTCTAATCTAATCGAACCCTCTAAGTATAAGAAATTAGAAAGAATACATAAGTATTGAGTATTCTGTAATATGTATTAAGTATATGTTGCCAATTGGCAAATTGATTAAGAAAAATATTTCTCTATATACTATAGGAAATAATGAAGGTTAATCAACGGTTTTTTCATGTGATTGTATAACTTAGTACTTACTCAATTGTTCCGAATAATTATTTGATTACATGGTTATAATCCTCAAAAAAATTTGATGATAAAAAAAAATAATAACTGATTAATCTACAAACAACTCTAAAAAATATTCATTCTTTGTCTGTTCCTCTTAGCTTCT